>CM056050.1:532212-792212 GCA_029574335.1 Rana kukunoris | reverse complement strand
CCACATCAACAGACCTTGGACCATCGCATGAGATCAGTCAAGTTCCAGAGGTTGCAATTGATTTCAATGGGAAGGCGCGGTGGAGGAGGGGTATACACACCGCTCCAAAGATGCGGCTGGCAGGACTTTTTTTAACGTCCTGCCAGCGCACCGCTCCAGTGTGAGAGCCTTTCAGGGCGCAATTTTTAGCGTTGTATCGCCTGGAAAGCATCCCCAGTGTGAAAGGCGTCTTATTGTTCCCCCAGACATAAACCAGGAATTAACCCCTGCAGTGCTGGCACAGCTAATTTTTTTATGTGCCCGGAGTTAGGCTTTAAGTGAAAAAAACCCTTGCTCTTGCGTAGTAACCTCTGAACTAGCATAGTGAATATGCACCGCACACAGAAGGGCCCCCATTGTTGCGGACGAACCCGGTCACAGGTACTCACGGGACAGAAGAAAGAGTTCTCGGTGATGTATCGGGCCATGGTGGGGTTATCAGAAGACATGGCCATGATGAGAAGCAGAGCATCCCGCGCCTGCTGACCGATGACCCCCTCGTGGTGGATGAAGGGGACCAGAAGGGAGAAGATCAGGAGGTTGGCTGGGCCGTCTTGCCCGGTGGAATCTTGGAAGAAAAGCTCCAGGGTAGAGGGCTCCCGGGCCAGGGAAACGCAGAGTTGGTTCAGCAGCAGCACCAAGTTGTTTTCCAGTACGGGCGAGGCGGGACCGGGAGAGAAGGTGCCAAGGAGGGTGACGAGGGGCCGCAGGACAGGCTGGTAGCGGAGGAGAGGTTGGTGGGATTGGCTGATCAGCATCTCAAACAGCTTCAACTGTTCCACCTGGGATTGGGGAAAAGAGAGGAGGATCATTAGAATACAGGAACAGAATGTGCAAGACCCCCTAAAAACACCAACACAAAGAATAAGGCAGTGGCAGTAAAAGGGTTAAATGGGGTAATATTTTTACAGATAGCCGAGACATACGCGGTATCTACGCCACTTCCGGGCATGGATAGCCAAAACACCCACGAGTATCTACGCCACTTCCGGGCATGGATAGCCAAAACACCCGCGAGTATCTACGCCACTTCTGGGCATGGATAGCCGAGACATACGCGGGAATCTATACCACTTCCGGGCATGGATAGCCGAGACATACGCGGGAATCTATACCACTTCCGGGCATGGATAGCCGAGACACCCGCGAGTATCTACGTCACTTCCGGGCATGGATAGCCGAGACACCCGCGAGTATCTACGCCACTTCTGGGCATGGATAGCCGAAACCCCCGCGAGTATCTACGCCACTTCTGGGCATGGATAGCCGAGACACCCGCGGGTATCTACGCCACTTCCGGGCATGGATAGCCGAGACATACGTGGTATCTACGTCACTTCCGGGCATGGATAGCCGAGACACCTGCGGGTATCTACGCCACTTCCGGGCATGGATAGCCGAGACATACGTGGTATCTATGCCACTTCTGGGCATGGATAGCCGAGACATACGCGGGTATCTACGCCACTGCCGGGCATGGAGAGCAGAGACACCCGCGGGTATCTACGCCACTTCCAGGCATGGAGAGCAGAGACACCCGCGGGTATCTACGCCACTTCCAGGCATGGATAGCCGAGACACCCGCGGGTATCTATCTACGCCACTTCTGGGCATGGATAGCCGAGACATACGCGGGTATTTATGCCACTTCTGGGCATGGATAGCCGAGACATACGCGGGTATCTACGCCACTTCTGAGCATGGATAGCCGAGACATATGCAGGTATCTACGCCACTTCCGGGCATGGATAGCCGAGACACCCGTAGGTATCTATCTACGCCACTTCTGGGCATGGATAGCCGAGACATACGCGGGTATCTACGCCACTTCGGTGCCTTCTCCGCCCCCCCCCCCGCTGTCTTCTGGGAAACACACAGGTCCAAGAAGACAGAAGGGACCAGTAGGATTGCGCATGCGCAGTAGGGAACCAGACTGAAGCCGCAAGGCTTCACTTCCTAATTCCCTTACCGAAGATGGCAGCACATCCACCCGAGTGCCGAGGGACAGATCAGCTTCAGGTGCCCACATCGCAGTCAGCAGCTGCAGTATTAAAAAAAATGGCATGCCTGGTGCACTCCAGCTGTGCAGGAATGGCAGACTCCCGTGCGCATGCACAGGATGACGTCATTCCCTGACCAGCCAATCAAGAGGAAGCCCAGACCTTGGACCGTCGCATGAGATCAGTCAAGTTCCAGAGGACACCCAGACCTTGGACCGTCGCATGAGATCAGTCAAGTTCCAGAGGACGCCCAGACCTTGGACCGTCGCATGAGATCAGTCAAGTTCCAGAGGACACCCAGACCTTGGACCGTCGCATGAGATCACTCAAGTTCCAGAGGTTGCTCAGACCTGGACCATCGCATGAGATCAGTCAAGTTCCAGAGGACGCCCAGACCTTGGACCATCGCATGAGATCAGTCAAGTTCCAGAGGTTGCTCAGACCTGGACCATCGCATGAGATCAGTCAAGTTCCAGAGGACGCCCAGACCTTGGACTATCGCATGAGATCAGTCAAGTTATAGAGGATGCCCAGACCTTGGATCATCGCATGAGATCAGTCAAGTTCCAGAGGATGCTCAGACCTTGGACCATCGCATGAGATCAGTCAAGTTCCAAAGGATGCCCAGACCTTGGACCAACGCATGAGATCAGTCAAGTTCCAGAGGAAGCCTGGACCGTCGCATGAGATCAGTCAAGTACCAGAGGACGCCCAGACCTTGGACCCTCGCATGAGATCAGTCAAGTTCCAGAGGATGCTCAGACCTTGGATCATCGCATGAGATCAGTCAAGTTCCAGAGGATGCCCAGACCTTGGATCATCGCATGAGATCAGTCAAGTTCCAGAGGACGCCCAGACCTTGGACCATCGCATGAGATCAGTCAAGTTCCAGAGGATGCCCAGACCTTGGACCATCGCTTGAGATCAGTCAAGTTCCAGAGGATGCCTGGACCGTTGCATGAGATCAGTCAAGTTCCAGAGGACGCCCAGACCTTGGACCATCGCATGAGATCAGTCAAGTTCCAGAGGATGCCCAGACCTTGGACCATCGCTTGAGATCAGTCAAGTTCCAGAGGATGCCTGGACCGTCGCATGAGATCAGTCAAGTACCAGAGGACGGCCAGACCTTGGCGCATCGCATGAGATCAGTCAAGTTCCAGAGGAAGCTCCCAGACCTTGAAGCATTGCATGAGATCAGTCAAGTTCCAGAGGACGCCCAGACCTTGGACTATCGCATGAGATCAGTCAAGTTCCAGAGGAAGCCTGGACCGTCGCATGAGATCAGTCAAGTACCAGATTACGCCCAGACCTTGGATCATCGCATGAGATCAGTCAAGTTCCAGAGGACGCCCAGACCTTGGACCGTCGCATGAGATCAGTCAAGTTCCAGAGGACGCCCAGACCTTGGACCGTCGCATGAGATCAGTCAAGTTCCAGAGGACGCCCAGACCTTGGACCATCGCATGAGATCAGTCAAGTTCCAGAGGACGCCCAGACCTTGGACCGTCGCATGAGATCAGTCAAGTTCCAAAGGGCGCCCAGACCTTGGACTATCTCATGAGATCAGTCAAGTTCCAGAGGACGCCCAGACCTTGGACCATCGCATGAGATCAGTCAAGTTCCAGAGGACGCCCAGACCTTGGACCATCGCATGAGATCAGTCAAGTTCCAAAGGACGCCCAGACCTTGGACCCTCGCATGAGATCAGTCAAGTACCAGAGGATGCCCAGACCTTAGACCGTCGCATGAGATCAGTCAAGTTCCAAAGGACGCCCAGACCTTGGACCCTCGCATGAGATCAGTCACCTTTTTCTCCTCAGTGAAGTCCCTGTGTAAGTGCCAGCGGAGGAGCTTCTCCAGAATGCCCTCAGATGCCACGTAGGTCAGGATGGGTCCCGGTCCCTCCCCGTCTCGCGGCCGCTCCTCCGCTAAAAGGCTCAGCATCTGGTAGGTGTTGTTTCTCACGCAGCTCATATCGTCTGTCGTCACATCCGCTGAGGACGCCCGGCGCTCCAGAATCCTTAGAACCTGGAAGATGAAGAAACACAGTGTCATACCCTTGATGATCCAAGACAGGGGGGTCTCCAAATTATCCAAAGGGCCAGTTTATGGTCTTTCAGGGGGGTCAGTGGGAGGAATAGTGTCCCATCATTGGTATCAGTGGGGGGAATAGTTTCCCATCATTGGTATCAGTGGGGGGAATAGTGTCCCATCATTGGTATCAGTGGGGGGAATAGTGTCCCATCATTGGTATCAGTGGGGGGAATAGTGTCCCATCATTGGTATCAGTGGGGGGAATAGTGTCCCATCATTGGTATCAGTGGGGGGAATAGTGTCCCATCATTGGTATCAGTGGGAGGAATAGTGTCCCATCACTGGTATCAGTGGGGGGAATAGTGTCCCATCATTGGTATCAGTGGGAGGAATAGGGTCCCATCATTGGTATCAGTGGGGGGAATAGTGTCCCATCATTGGTGTCAGTGGGAGGAATAGTGTCCCATCATTGGTGTCAGTGGGAGGAATAGTGTCCCATAATTGGTGTCAGTGGGGAGGAATAATGCCCCATTGATGGTTGTCACTACAGGAACAGGTGAGGAGACCCCCCCCCCTCCAGACAAATGAGCATTATATCCCCCATATGTGGTGGGAAGTCACTTTTGGACCATCACAGCCTTCCAATCTCTTTCCAGGACAAAGTCCGACACCCGGAGGACCTCACCTGAGACCAGTGATTCTTGAAGACCATCAGGCAGGTCTCTGGGTCGGCGGTCACCAGGGGTTGGAGGCTGACACTACGGCCGGGCTTGGCGCCGGCGCCTCGGGGGTTGAGTTTACTGAGCCAGCTCATTCTTGTGGGTCTCGGATCACAAGGTGGAGGTGGAGGTGGGGGAGGGGTGAGAGAGTAGAGGGGAGAACAAAGGGGGCAATTAGGACAGGGAGGGAGACATGACCCCAACTCATCCCGTCTGTAGACAGGGCCTCTTCATGGTGCCTTCAGACTCTGCGGAGACACAAAAAAAAGAAACGATTATGTAATAAACCAAAAACTCCCCTTCACATCAGAGCCCCCCGATCATACAGTCCACTCTCCTTCACATCAGAGCCCCCGATCACACGGTCCCCTCCCCTTCACATCAGAGCCCCCCGATCACACGATCCCCTCCCCTTCACATCAGAGCCCCCCGATCACACGATCCCCTCCCCTTCACATCAGAGCCCCCGATCACACGATCCCCTCCCCTTCACATCAGAGCCCCCCGATCACACGATCCCCTCCCCTTCACATCAGAGCCCCCCGATCACACGATCCCTTCCCCTTCACATCAGAGCCCCCCGATCACAGGGCCCCCTCCCCTTCACATCAGAGCCCCCCGATCACACGGTCCCCTTCACTTCACATCAGAGCCCCCCGATCACACGTTCCCCTTCACTTCACATCAGAGCCCCCCGATCACACGGTCCCCTCCCCTTCACATCAGAGCCCCCCGATCACACGGTCCCCTTCACTTCACATCAGAGCCCCCCGATCACACGATCCCCTCCCCTTCACATCAGAGCCCCCCGATCACACGATCCCCTCCCCTTCACATCAGAGCCCCCCGATCACACGATCCCCTCCCCTTCACATCAGAGCCCCCCGATCACACGATCCCTTCCCCTTCACATCAGAGCCCCCCGATCACAGGGTCCCCTTCACATCAGAGCCCCCCGATCACACGGTCCCCTTCACTTCACATCAGAGCCCCCCGATCACACGGTCCCCTTCACTTCACATCAGAGCCCCCCGATCACACGGTCCCCTCCCCTTCACATCAGAGCCCCCCGATCACACGGTCCCCTTCACTTCACATCAGAGCCCCCCGATCACACGGTCCCCTCCCCTTCACATCAGAGCCCCCTGATCACACAATCCCCTTCCCTTCACATCAGAGCCCCCCGATCACACGATCCCCTCCCCTTCACATCAGAGCCCCCCGATCACACGATCCCCTCCCCTTCACATCAGAGCCCCCCGATCACACGATCCCCTCCCCTTCACATCAGAGCCCCCCCCCGATCACACGATCCCTTCCCCTTCACATCAGAGCCCCCCGATCACAGGGCCCCCTCCCCTTCACATCAGAGCCCCCCCGATCACACAGTCCACTCTCCTTCACATCAGAGCCCCCCGATCACACGATCTCCTTCCCTTCACATAAGAGCTCCCCGATCACACGGCCCCCTCCCCTTCACATCAGAGCCCCCCCGATCACAAAATCCCCTCCCCTTCACATCAGAGCCCCCCGATCACACAGTCTCCTCCCCTTCACATCAGAGCCCCCCGATCACACAGTCCCCTCCCCTTCGCATCAGAGCCCCCGATCATACGATCCCCTCCCCTTCACACCAGAGCCCCCCGATCACACGGTCCCCTCCCCTTCACATCAGAGCCCCCCGATCACACGCCCCCTCCCCTTCACATAAAAGCCCTCCCCGATCACAAAATCCCCTCCCCTTCACATCAGAGCCCCCCGATCACACGGTCCCCTCCCCTTCACATCAGAGCCCCCCCGATCACACAGTCCACTCTCCTTCACATCAGAGCCCCCCGATCACACAGTCCCCTCCCCTTCACATCAGAGCCCCCCCCCCGATCACAAAATCCCCTCCCCTTCACATCAGAGCCCCCCGATCACACGTTCCCCTCCCCTTCACATCAGAGCCCCCCCGATCACACAGTCCACTCTCCTTCACATCAGAGCCCCCCGATCACACAGTCCACTCTCCTTCACATCAGAGCCCCCCCGATCATACGGCCCCCTCCCCTTCACATCAGAGCCCCCCCGATCATACGGCCCCCTTCCCATCAGAGCCCCCCGATCACAGTCCCCTCCCCTTCACATCAGAGCCCCCGATCACACGATCCCCTCCCCTTCACATCAGAGCCCCCCGATCACACGGTCCCCTCCCCTTCACATCAGAGCCCCCCCGATCACACAGTCCACTCTCCTTCACATCAGAGCCCCCCGATCACACAGTCCCTCCCCTTCACATCAGAGCCCCCCCCCGATCACAAAATCCCCTCCCCTTCACATCAGAGCCCCCCCGATCACACGTTCCCCTCCCCTTCACATCAGAGCCCCCCCGATCACACAGTCCACTCTCCTTCACATCAGAGCCCCCCGATCACACAGTCCACTCTCCTTCACATCAGAGCCCCCCCGATCATACGGCCCCCTCCCCTTCACATCAGAGCCCCCCCGATCATACGGCCCCCCTTCCCATCAGAGCCCCCCGATCACAGTCCCCTCCCCTTCACATCAGAGCCCCCCCGATTTTTGCACAAACCGATCAATAAACGCTTATTGCGTTTTTTTTTTTTTAACAAAAATAAGTAGAAGAATACGTATCGGCCTAAACTGAGAAAAAAAAAAATAAGTGTTTTATATCTTTTTCAGGGGGATATTTCTTACAGCAAAAAGTAAAAAATATTGAATTTTTTTCAAAATTCTCGCTCTATTTTTTTTTATAGCGCAAAAAATAGAAACCGCAGAGGTGATCAAATACCACCAAAAGAAATCTCTATTTGGGGGGAAAAAAGGACGCCAGTTTTGTTTGGGAGCCACGTCGCAAGACCGCGCAATTGTCAGTTAAAACGACGCAGTGCCGAATCGCAAAAAGGGGCAAGGTCTTTGGCCAGCGAAATGGTTCGGGGGCTGAAGTGGTTACAGTCAGTTGACTGGAAAAACGAAATCCCCTGCATGTGCTTTTTTTTTTTATGGCGGCACGCGCGAGGCTGATATTCCAGGAATGTAGAAAATAACAATGGGGGAGGGGACTCGGCACTGGGTGGAGAACAATACGGAAATGTCCCACTCCGAGGAATGTAAATAATGTGTAAGATTCCAAGAGAGGGGAATGGAGACACGCTACAACGTTGTCATCGAGTCTACCGATCTCTCTGTGCTCCACCCTCCATCAATGAGCCTTCCCTCCCCCACCTCCATCAATGAGCCTTCCCTCCCCCACCTCCACCAATGAGCCTTCCCTCCCCCACCTCCACCAATGAGCCTTCCCTCCCCCACCTCCATCAATGAGCCTTCCCTCCCCCACCTCCATCAATGAGCCTTCCCTTCCCCACCTCCACCAATGAGCCTTCCCTCCCCACCTCCATCAATGAGCCTTCCCTCCCCCACCTCCATCAATGAGCCTTCCCTCCCCCCACCTCCATCAATGAGCCTTCCCTCCCCACCTCCATCAATGAGCCTTCCCTCCCCACCTCCATCAATGAGCCTTCCCTCCCCCACCTCCATCAATGAGCCTTCCCTCCCCCCCACCTCCATCAATGAGCCTTCCCTCCCCACCTCCATCAATGAGCCTTCCCTCCCCACCTCCATCAATGAGCCTTCCCTCCCCCACCTCCATCAATGAGCCTTCCCTCCACCACCTCGGCCAATGAGCCTTCCCTCCACCACCTCGGCCAATGAGCCTTCCCTCCACCACCTCGGCCAATGAGCCTTCCCTCCACCACCTCGGCCAATGAGCCTTCCCTCCCCCTACTACTCCATCAATGAGCCTTCCCTCCCCCCTACTCCATCAATGAGCCTTCCCTCCCCCCACCTCCATCAATGAGCCTTCCCTCCCCACCTCCACCAATGAGCCTTCCCTCCCCCACCTCCATCAATGAGCCTTCCCTCCCCCACTACTCCATCAATGAGCCTTCCCTCCCCCCACCTCCATCAATGAGCCTTCCCTCCCCCACCTCCATCAATGAGCCTTCCCTTCCCACCTCCATCAATGAGCCTTCCCTCCCCACCTCCACCAATGAGCCTTCCCTCCCCCACCTCCATCAATGAGCCTTCCCTCCCCCACCTCCACCAATGAGCCTTCCCTCCCCACCTCCACCAATGAGCCTTCCCTCCCCACCTCCACCAATGAGCCTTCCCTCCCCACCTCCATCAATGAGCCTTCCCTCCCCACCTCCGTCAATGAGCCTTCCCTCCCCACCTCCATCAATGAGCCTTCCCTCCCCACCTCCATCAATGAGCTTTCCCTCCCCACCTCCATCAATGAGCCTTCCCTCCCCACCTCCATCAATGAGCCTTCCCTCCCCACCTCCATCAATGAGCCTTCCCTCCCCACCTCCATCAATGAGCCTCCCCTCCCCACCCCCATCATTGAGCTTCCCTCCCCCACCTCCATCAATGAGCCTTCCCTCCCCACCTCCATCAATGAGCCTTCCCTCCCCACCTCCATCAATGAGCCTTCCCTCCCCACCTCCATCAATGAGCCTTCCCTCCCCAACTCCATCAATGAGCCTTCCCTCCCCACCTCCATCAATGAGCCTTCCCTCCCCCACCTCCATCAATGAGCCTTCCCTCCCCACCTCCATCAATGAGCCTTCCCTTCCCCACCTCCACCAATGAGCCTCCCCCACCTCCACCAATGAGCCTTCCCTCCCCACCTCCACCAATGAGCCTTCCCTTCCCACCTCCATCAATGAGCCTCCCCCACCTCCATCAATGAGCCTCCCCCACCTCCATCAATGAGCCTTCCCTCCCCCCACCTCCATCAATGAGCCTTCCCTCCCCACCTCCATCAATGAGCCTTCCCTCCCCCCACCTCCATCAATGAGCCTTCCCTCCCCCACCTCCATCAATGAGCCTTCCCTCCCCACCTCCACCAATGAGCCTTTCCTCCCCCACCAATGAGCCTTTCCTCCCCCACCAATGAGCCTTCCCTCCCCCACCTCCACCAATGAGCCTTCCCTCCCCCACCTCCACCAATGAGCCTTCCCTCCCCCACCTCCACAAATGAGCCTTCCCTCCCCCACCTCCATCAATGAGCCTTCCCTCCCCACCTCCACCAATGAGCCTTTCCTCCCCCACCAATGAGCCTTCCCTCCCCCACCAATGAGCCTTCCCTCCCCCACCTCCACCAATGAGCCTTCCCTCCCCCACTTCCACAAATGAGCCTTCCCTCCCCCACCACCACCAATGAGCCTTCCCTCCCCCACCTCCACCAATGAGCCTTCCCTCCCCACCTCCATCAATGAGCCTTCCCTCCCCCACCTCCATCAATGAGCCTTCCCTCCCCCACCTCCATCAATGAGCCTTCCTTCCAATCAGAGTTCCATCATACCATCAGGGTCCCCCCCCAATACATCAGGTTCCCCATCAGAGTTCCATCATACCATCAGAGTCCCCCCAATACATCAGGGTCCCCATCAGAGTTCCACCATACCATCAGGGTCCCCCCAATACATCAGAGTTCCATCATACCACTTTCTCCTACACAGCCTGACGACCTCACCTGGGGACATCTCCACTGACTGTCACCTCTGCCTGCGACTTTATCACTGAATTCAGAGTCGTAAAACAAGACGACTTTAACCCTACAGACCACCCCTCATACAACCAACAATGGAGGGTCTCACATACGGCTGAAGAGTCCGTCCCAAGCTGGACGTCACTGGAGGGGGAAGAAGGAACCGCGTCTGACCTCCAACCAAGAGCAGAGGACACTGCGTGCGGCCTGAAGGCTGGTCCGGCTTTGTCTGGTCTGCTCAACGCTTCACATAAAAATGACACGTGCGACTCGAATCCTCTCACCTCCTCAACACGGCAGGGGAAGTCCTGACAAGTATCTGCATAACGCCAGCAGGTGTGCCGAGGAATGCCGGGACATGTCAGGGGATGAAGAACGATGATTCATAGGACTTCCAACCCACTCAGCATCGCAGAACTGCATCCCAGGACCTCCAAACCCACCGCAACCCCATCAGCATCTCAGAACTGCATCCTAGGACCTCCAAACCCACCGCAACCCGATCAGCATCGCAGAGCTGCATCCTAGGACCTCCAAACCCACCGCAACCCGATCAGCATCGCAGAACTGCATCCCAGGACCTCCAAACCCACTGCAACCCGATCAGCATCTCAGAACTGCATCCCAGGACCTCCAAACCCACCGCAACTCACTCAGCATCGCAGAACTGCATCCCAGGACCTCCAAACCCACCGCAACCCCATCAGCATCTCAGAACTGCATCCTAGGACCTCCAAACCCACCGCAACCCAATCAGCATCGCAGAGCTGCATCCTAGGACCTCCAAACCCACCGCAACCCCATCAGCATCGCAGAACTGCATCCTAGGACCTCCAAACCCACCGCAACCCCATCAGCATCGCAGAACTGCATCCCAGGACCTCCAAACCCACCGCAACCCCATCAGCATCGCAGAACTGCATCCCAGGACTTCCAAACCCACCGCAACTCACTCAGCATCGCAGAGCTGCATCCTAGGACCTCCAAACCCACCGCAAGTCACTCAGCATCGCAGAACTGCATCCTAGGACCTCCAAACCCACCGCAAGTCACTCAGCATCGCAGAGCTGCATCCTAGGACCTCCAAACCCACCGCAAGTCACTCAGCATCTCAGAACTGCATCCCAGGACCTCCAAACCCACCGCAACCCGATCAGCATCCCAGGGCCTCCAAACCCACCGCAACCCGATTAGCATCTCAGAACTGCATCCTAGGACCTCCAAACCCACCGCAACCCGATCAGCATCGCAGAGCTGCATCCCAGGACCTCCAAACCCACCGCAACTCACTCAGTATCGCAGAACTGCATCCCAGGACCTCCAAACCCACCGCAACCCGATCAGCATCCCAGGGCCTTCAAACCCACCGCAACCCGATCAGCATCCCAGGACCTCCAAACCCACCGCAACCCGATCAGCATCCCAGGACCTCCAAACCCACCGCAACCCCATCAGCATCTCAGAACTGCATCCCAGGACCTCCAAACCCACCGCAACTCACTCAGCATCGCAGAACTGCATCCCAGGACCTCCAAACCCACCGCAACTCACTCAGCATCGCAGAACTGCATCCCAGGACCTCCAAACCCACCGCAACTCACTCAGCATCTCAGAACTGCATCCCAGGACCTCCAAACCCACCGCAACCACATCAGCATCTCAGAACTGCATCCCAGGACCTCCAAACCCACCGCAACTCACTCAGCATCGCAGAACTGCATCCCAGGACCTCCAAACCCACCGCAACCCCATCAGCATCTCAGAACTGCATCCCAGGACCTCCAAACCCACCGCAACTCACTCAGCATCGCAGAACTGCATCCCAGGACCTCCAAACCCACCGCAACTCACTCAGCATCGCAGAACTGCATCCCAGGACCTCCAAACCCACCGCAACTCACTCAGCATCGCAGAGCTGCATCCCAGGACCTCCAAACCCACCACAACCCGATCAGCATCTCAGAACTGCATCCCAGGACCTCCAAACCCACCGCAACCCCATCAGCATCTCAGAACTGCATCCCAGGACCTCCAAACCCACCGCAACTCACTCAGCATCGCAGAACTGCATCCCAGGACCTCCAAACCCACCGCAACTCACTCAGCATCGCAGAACTGCATCCCAGGACCTCCAAACCCACCGCAACTCACTCAGCATCGCAGAACTGCATCCCAGGACCTCCAAACCCACTGCAACTCACTCAGCATCGCAGAGCTGCATCCCAGGACCTCCAAACCCACCGCAACTCACTCAGCATCTCAGAACTGCATCCTAGGACCTCCAAACCCACCGCAACTCACTCAGCATCGCAGAACTGCATCCCAGGACCTCCAAACCCACCGCAACTCACTCAGCATCGCAGAACTGCATCCCAGGACCTCCAAACCCACCGCAACTCACTCAGCATCGCAGAACTGCATCCCAGGACCTCCAAACCCACCGCAACCCCATCAGCATCGCAGAACTGCATCCCAGGACCTCCAAACCCACCGCAACTCACTCAGCATCGCAGAACTGCATCCTAGGACCTCCAAACCCACCGCAACTCACTCAGCATCGCAGAACTGCATCCTAGGACCTCCAAACCCACCGCAACTCACTCAGCATCGCAGAACTGCATCCCAGGAGCTCCAAACCCACCGCAACCCCATCAGCATCGCAGAACTGCATCCCAGGACCTCCAAACCCACCGCAACTCACTTAGCATCGCAGAACTGCATCCCAGGACCTCCAAACCCACGCAGCCCACTCAGCATCTCAGAACTGCATCCCAGGACCTCCAAACCCACCGCAACCCGATCAGCATCTCAGAACTGCATCCTAGGACCTCCAAACCCACCGCAACCCGATCAGCATCTCAGAACTGCATCCCAGGACCTCCAAACCCACCGCAACCCGATCAGCATCGCAGAACTGCATCCTAGGACCTCCAAACCCACCGCAACCCGATCAGCATCTCAGAACTGCATCCCAGGACCTCCAAACCCACCGCAACTCACTCAGCATCGCAGAACTGCATCCCAGGACCTCCAAACCCACCGCAACTCACTCAGCATCGCAGAACTGCATCCCAGGACCTCCAAACCCACCGCAACTCACTCAGCATCGCAGAACTGCATCCCAGGACCTCCAAACCCACCGCAACCCCATCAGCATCGCAGAACTGCATCCCAGGACCTCCAAACCCACCGCAACTCACTCAGCATCGCAGAACTGCATCCTAGGACCTCCAAACCCACCGCAACTCACTCAGCATCGCAGAACTGCATCCTAGGACCTCCAAACCCACCGCAACTCACTCAGCATCGCAGAACTGCATCCCAGGACCTCCAAACCCACCGCAACCCCATCAGCATCGCAGAACTGCATCCTAGGACCTCCAAACCCACCGCAACCCGATCAGCATCTCAGAACTGCAACCAAGGACCTCCAAACCCACCGCAACCCGATCAGCATCTCAGAACTGCATCCTAGGACCTCCAAACCCACCGCAACCCGATCAGCATCTCAGAACTGCATCCCAGGTCCTCCAAACCCACCGCAACTCACTCAGCATCGCAGAACTGCATCCTAGGACCTCCAAACCCACCGCAACCCGATCAGCATCTCAGAACTGCAACCAAGGACCTCCAAACCCACCGCAACCCGATCAGCATCTCAGAACTGCATCCTAGGACCTCCAAACCCACCGCAACCCGATCAGCATCTCAGAACTGCATCCCAGGACCTCCAAACCCACCGCAACTCACTCAGCATCGCAGAACTGCATCCCAGGACCTCCAAACCCACCGCAACCCCATCAGCATCTCAGAACTGCATCCCAGGACCTCCAAACCCACCGCAACTCACTCAGCATCGCAGAACTGCATCCCAGGACCTCCAAACCCACCGCAACTCACTCAGCATCGCAGAACTGCATCCCAGGACCTCCAAACCCACCGCAACTCACTCAGCATCGCAGAGCTGCATCCCAGGACCTCCAAACCCACCACAACCCGATCAGCATCTCAGAACTGCATCCCAGGACCTCCAAACCCACCGCAACTCACTCAGCATCGCAGAACTGCATCCCAGGACCTCCAAACCCACCGCAACTCACTCAGCATCGCAGAACTGCATCCCAGGACCTCCAAACCCACTGCAACTCACTCAGCATCGCAGAGCTGCATCCCAGGACCTCCAAACCCACCGCAACTCACTCAGCATCTCAGAACTGCATCCTAGGACCTCCAAACCCACCGCAACTCACTCAGCATCGCAGAACTGCATCCCAGGACCTCCAAACCCACCGCAACTCACTCAGCATCGCAGAACTGCATCCCAGGACCTCCAAACCCACCGCAACTCAGCATCGCAGAACTGCATCCCAGGACCTCCAAACCCACCGCAACCCCATCAGCATCGCAGAACTGCATCCCAGGACCTCCAAACCCACCGCAACTCACTCAGCATCGCAGAACTGCATCCTAGGACCTCCAAACCCACCGCAACTCACTCAGCATCGCAGAACTGCATCCCAGGACCTCCAAACCCACCGCAACCCCATCAGCATCGCAGAACTGCATCCCAGGACCTCCAAACCCACCGCAACTCACTTAGCATCGCAGAACTCCATCCCAGGACCTCCAAACCCACGCAGCCCACTCAGCATCTCAGAACTGCATCCCAGGACCTCCAAACCCACCGCAACCCGATCAGCATCTCAGAACTGCATCCTAGGACCTCCAAACCCACCGCAGCCCGATCAGCATCTCAGAACTGCATCCCAGGACCTCCAAACCCACCGCAACCCGATCAGCATCGCAGAACTGCATCCTAGGACCTCCAAACCCACCGCAACCCGATCAGCATCTCAGAACTGCATCCCAGGACCTCCAAACCCACCGCAACCCGATCAGCATCTCAGAACTGCATCCTAGGACCTCCAAACCCACCGCAACCCGATCAGCATCTCAGAACTGCATCCCAGGACCTCCAAACCCACCGCAACTCACTCAGCATCGCAGAACTGCATCCCAGGACCTCCAAACCCACCGCAACTCACTCAGCATCGCAGAACTGCATCCCAGGACCTCCAAACCCACCGCAACTCACTCAGCATCGCAGAACTGCATCCCAGGACCTCCAAACCCACCGCAACCCCATCAGCATCTCAGAACTGCATCCTAGGACCTCCAAACCCACCGCAACCCGATCAGCATCTCAGAACTGCATCCCAGGTCCTCCAAACCCACCGCAACTCACTCAGCATCGCAGAGCTGCATCCCAGGACCTCCAAACCCACCGCAACTCACTCAGCATCGCAGAACTGCATCCCAGGACCTCCAAACCCACCGCAACTCACTCAGCATCGCAGAACTGCATCCCAGGACCTCCAAACCCACCGCAACTCACTTAGCATCGCAGAACTGCATCCCAGGACCTCCAAACCCACGCAGCCCACTCAGCATCTCAGAACTGCATCCCAGGACCTCCAAACCCACCGCAACCCGATCAGCATCTCAGAACTGCATCCCAGGACCTCCAAACCCACCGCAACTCACTCAGCATCGCAGAGCTGCATCCCAGGACCTCCAAACCCACCACAACCCGATCAGCATCTCAGAACTGCATCCCAGGACCTCCAAACCCACCGCAACTCACTCAGCATCGCAGAACTGCATCCCAGGACCTCCAAACCCACCGCAACTCACTCAGCATCGCAGAACTGCATCCCAGGACCTCCAAACCCACCGCAACTCACTTAGCATCGCAGAACTGCATCCCAGGACCTCCAAACCCACGCAGCCCACTCAGCATCTCAGAACTGCATCCCAGGACCTCCAAACCCACCGCAACCCGATCAGCATCTCAGAACTGCATCCCAGGACCTCCAAACCCACCGCAACCCGATCAGCATCTCAGAACTGCAACCAAGGACCTCCAAACCCACCGCAACTCACTCAGCATCGCAGAACTGCATCCTAGGACCTCCAAACCCACCGCAACCCGATCAGCATCTCAGAACTGCATCCCAGGACCTCCAAACCCACCGCAACTCACTCAGCATCGCAGAACTGCATCCCAGGACCTCCAAACCCACCGCAACTCACTCAGCATCGCAGAACTGCATCCCAGGACCTCCAAACCCACCGCAACCCCATCAGCATCTCAGAACTGCATCCCAGGACCTCCAAACCCACCGCAACTCACTCAGCATCGCAGAACTGCATCCCAGGACCTCCAAACCCACCGCAACTCACTCAGCATCGCAGAGCTGCATCCCAGGACCTCCAAACCCACCGCAACTCAGAATTAAAAGGTTAATGCGTTTTTCCCCCGTTATAAATTGAACTGTTGGTACTGCGCCTATGTGACCCACAAATAAAAAAAACGAATGAGAAACGCATTTAAGTCCACATGCTGAGGGCCGCAGGCTACGCGTTTTATAAATAAGCATGCTGAGGGCCGCAGGCTACGCGTTTTAGAAGTATGCACGCTGAGGGCCGCAGGCTACGCGTTTTATAAGTATGCATGCTGAGATCCACAGGCTACGCATTTATAGACATGCACGCCGAGGGCCGCAGGCTATGCGTTTTAGAAGTCTGCACGCTGAGGGCCGCAGGCTGCGCGTTTTAGAGGTCTGCATGCTGAGGGCCGCAGGCATACGCGTTTTATAGACATGCACGCTGAGGGCCGCATGATAAGAAATGACTGATATATTATTTTGCGTCTCTATTGGAGGCAGTCCTTGGATTCCATACGGTTCAATACACCCCAACGGCGGACGCACCCGATTGGATGCAGCTGCTGCCTGGCTGCCAATTCCCCTTTTCGACTTTTCAGCGGAGGGATAACTGGGCAGGAAACGGCCAACAGCTCCAAACTTGAACCGGTTCTTCCGGAACGACCAGCATTTGAGTAAACAATGGCGGCCTGTTCGCGCTTGGCGCAGGCCCACGTATTTTGCAACACCAATAAAACGTGCGAGCGAACAACGCGTCTTCTACTGAATACAGAACTCACTCCGACTACCTGAACTACGCCTGGAAACGGCCTGCACGACAACCAAATCGGGTCCCTCCAAACCGCGACCTTAATACGCGTTAAATCCCGCAGCAACGCACATTACGCGCCCAACGCACCCCGCAGGACGTCACCGCCAGCTTCCGCACAGCTTTAGTACTACGACGAGAATTCACTCTTACAGTTTTGTCTAGATTCCAATTCCGGGGGGGGGGGGGGGGATGTGCCAAAATCAACGCCGCAAATTCCTTCCCCACCGCCGGCACTGAGCGCAGGACGTAGGCGGAGAGCCTCATTCCTCCTTCATGGACTCCGACCTTCTCCCTGCAGGAAGACAAGTCAGTGTAAATAGAGCCCCGGGGTGTGTCACCCGACTTCCTGACCTCTGTACTACGATCATGGCAACCGATCAATATCACATGGAAGAGGGGAGCGCCCAACATTCCTCACACCTCCTCACAATGCAGAGAACCATCGTCCCCGGAGAGAACGATGCCCACCTACCTGACTACTCTTACCCAGATCCTCCCCCCACTGCCACCACAAACCCCACCTACCTGACTACTCTTACCCAGATCCCCCCCCACTGCCACCACAAACCCCACCTACCTGACTACTCTTACCCAGATCCCCCCCCCCCACTGCCACCACAAACCCCACCTACCTGACTACTCTTACCCAGATCCCCCCCCACTACCACCACAAACCCCACCTACCTGACTACTCTTACCCAGATCCCCCCCCACTACCACCACAAACCCCACCTACCTGACAACTCTTACCCAGATCCCCCCCCCCACTACCACCACAAACCCCACCTACCTGACAACTCTTACGCAGATCCTCCCCCCACTGCCACCACAAACCCCACCTACCTGACAACTCTTACCCAGATCCTCCCCCCACTGCCACCACAAACCCCACCTACCTGACTACTCTTACCCAGATCCCCCCCCCCCCCCACTACCACCACAAACCCCACCTACCTGACTACTCTTACCCAGATCCCGCCCCCACTACCACCACAAACCCCACCTACCTGACAACTCTTACCCAGATCCCCCCCCCACTACCACCACAAACCCCACCTACCTGACAACTCTTACCCAGATCCCCCCCCCCCACTGCCACCACAAACCCCACCTACCTGACTACTCTTACCCAGATCCCCCCCCCCCCACTACCACCACAAACCCCACCTACCTGACTACTCTTACCCAGATCCCCCCCCCCACTGCCACCACTAACCCCACCTACCTGACTACACTTACCCAGATCCCCCCCACTACCACCACAAACCCCACCTACCTGACTACTCTTACCCAGATCCTCCCCCCACTACCACCACAAACCCCACCTACCTGACAACTCTTACCCAGATCCCCCCCCCACTACCACCACAAACCCCACCTACCTGACAACTCTGACCCAGATCCCCCCCCCACTACCACCACAAACCCCACCTACCTGACAACTCTTACCCAGATCCCCCCCCCCACTACCACCACAAACCCCACCTACCTGACTACTCTTACCCAGATCCCCCCCACTGCCACCACAAACCCCACCTACCTGACAACTCTGACCCAGATTCCCCCCCCCCCCACTATCACCACAAACCCCACCTACCTGACTACTCTTACCCAGATCCCCCACTACCACCACAAACCCCACCTACCTGACAACTCTTACCCAGATCCCCCCACCAAGTTCCATACTTTCACCGACCTCACCTACCTGACTCAAACCTGAAGAATATTCCCCGACTTCTATGAAGGTGTTGTACATTCATCAACCTCACCTACCAACTCCTACCCACCCCCTTCAAATTGGAGAACATTCCCCAACTTCAATGAAGTTGTCGTACATTCACCAACCTCACCCACCTACCTGACTACTCTTAACCCCCTCCCCCTCAATCCAGTGGGATCCAAACTACTACTAGCAAAGAGGACCTAATAAAAGGGGGTCCAACCCGGTACTAGCAAGGGGGACCTAATAAAGGGGGTCCAACCCGCTACTAGCAAGGGGGACCTAATAAAGGGGGTCCAACCCGCTACTAGCAAGGGGGACCTAATAAAGGGGGTCCAACCCGCTACTAGCAAGGAGGACCTAATAAAGGGGGTCCAACCCGCTACTAGCAAGGGGACCTAATAAAGGGGGTCCAACCCGCTACTAGCAAGGAGGACCTAATAAAGGGGGTCCAACCCGAGACTAGCAAGGAGGACCTAATAAAGGGGGTCCAACCCGGGACTAGCAAGGGGGACCTAATAAAGGGGGTCCAACCCGCTACTAGCAAGGGGGACCTAATAAAGGGGGTCCAACCCGCTACTAGCAAGGGGGACCTAATAAAGGGGGTCCAACCCGCTACTAGCAAGGAGGACCTAATAAAGGGGGTCCAACCCGGGACTAGCAAGGGGGACCTAATAAAGGGGGTCCAACCTGCTACTAGCAAGGGGGACCTAATAAAAGGGGGTCCAACCCGGTACTAGCAAGGGGGACCTAATAAAGGGGGTCCAACCCGCTACTAGCAAGGGGGACCTAATAAAGGGGGTCCAACCCGCTACTAGCAAGGGGGACCTAATAAAGGGGGTCCAACCCGCTACTAGCAAGGGAGACCTAATAAAGGGGGTCCAACCCGCTACTAGCAAGGGGGACCTAATAAAGGGGGTCCAACCCGGGACTAGCAAGGATCCTACAGAGAGGAGTATAGCTCCGCCTTCACTAGAAGCTCAATGACTTACGAGCTGATTACATTGTACAATTCATTCCCCAGATCAATACGGCTCCGTCACCGATTGCGTTTTTCTGTTGATGGCGTGAGGGGTAATCAATCTTTTTTTTTTTTTTTTTTATTCGATCGTTAACAATCAGCACAAAAAAAAAAAAAGTGCCCATACGGGAACGGCTGACTGAACACAACAGTAACAATGGATATATAGCAGAGAGGACTTGGAGAATAAAATGCTGGGTGTTGCACACGGTATCTGTGCAGCGATTTCTCAAAGCAAATTTCCAGAACAAAAAAAAGAAAATACACAACATGATATATAACAATATACAAATATAAACTCCACGCCAGCGTCCCACCATGGACGCCCCGCCAGCGTTCCACCATGGACGCCCCGCCAGCGTCCCACCATGGACGCCCCGCCAGCGTCCCACCATGGACGCCCCGCCAGCGTCCCACCATGGACGCCCCACCAGCGTCTCACTCATCAATGCAGCCCCGCCAGCGCCCCACCATGGACGCCCCGCCAGTGTCTCACCATGGACGCCCCGCCAGCGTCTCAGAATCACATGGGAGCGCGGATTAAGGTATGAACCGACACCAATCGAAAAAACATCGGTCAGACGGCGGGCTGTCCTCACCTCCGGGCGACAGACGGGGAAAACGAGCGCAAAAACTGAATCCCCAGACGGAACGTCACAGCGGATCTCCCTTCCTTCTGCTCATCAATGGGCCCTTTAAAGAGGAATTCCGCACCATCCAAGCGTGAAATGACCGCATAGCGTCACCGCGTTATAGGTGGTGTGTGAGGTCACATGTCCTCCGTCAGGACAAATAAGGAGCCCCAGGAGTTCTTTTGGTGGTATTTGATCACCTCGGCGGTTTTTATTTTTTTGCGCTATAAACAAAAATAGAGCGACAATTTTGGAAAAAATGCTTTTTTACTTTTTGCTCTAATAAATATCCCCAAAAAAAGAAAAATTATTTTCAGCACTTTTATTGTAAACATTTCTTGTGACAAAAAGTAAACACAAAAGGGTGTGAAGATCGGCGGCCCTAGGGGGGCAAAAGTTCAACTGCGTGTTATCTGAGCACCGGAGTGCTGCTTGATTTACCACCCCACCCCCCCCCCCCCACGACAGCAATAGTCATGTGACAGGTCCTCTCTACGGAGGGATCGATAAAACCCCCGTCACAGCACAAGGGCTTATTGGTAAAAGCAACCAATTGAGGCACGGTTTTTATTTCAATAGAAAGACCCTCCCTCTTTTTTTCCCACCTCCAGCCCCGCCCCCTGCTTCCTTCAGCCCCTCCCCCCTGCTTCCTCCAGCCCCGTCCCCTGCTTCCCCTAGCCCGCCCCCTGCTTCCTCCAGCTCCGTCCCCCCCGCTTCCTCCAGCTCCTTCCCCCCCGCTTCCTCGAGCCCCGTCCCCCCCGCTTCCTCCAGCTCCGTCCCCCCCGCTTCCTCCAGCTCCGTCCCCCCCGCTTCCTCCAGCTCCGTCCCCCCCGCTTCCTCCAGCTCCGTCCCCCCACTTCCTCCAGCCCCGTCCCCCCCACTTCCTCCAGCCCCGTCCCCCCCGCTTCCTCCAGCCCCTCCCCCCCTGCTTCCTCCAGCTTCGCCCCCCCTGCTTCCTCCAGCTTCGCCCCCCCTGCTTCCTCCAGCCCCGTCCCCCTGCTTCCCCTAGCCCGCCCCCTGCTTCCTCCAACCCCGTCCCCCTGCTTCCTCCAGCCCCGTCCCCCCCGCTTCCTCCAGCCCCGTCCCCCCTGCTTCCTCCAGCCCCGTCCCCCCTGCTTCCTCCAGCCCCGTCCCCCTGCTTCCTCCAGCCCCGTCCCACTGCTTCCTCCAGCCCCGTCCCACTGCTTCCTCCAGCCCCGTCCCACTGCTTCCTCCAGCCCCGTCCCACTGCTTCCTCCAGCCCCGTCCCACTGCTTCCTCCAGCCCCGTCCCACTGCTTCCTCCAGCCCCGTCCCACTGCTTCCTCCAGCCCCGTCCCCCTGCTTCCTCCAGCCCCGTCCCCCTGCTTCCTCCAGCCCCGTCCCCCTGCTTCCTCCAGCCCCGTCCCCTGCTTCCTCCAGCCCCGTCCCACTGCTTCCTCCAGCCCCGTCCCACTGCTTCCTCCAGCCCCGTCCCCCTGCTTCCTCCAGCCCCGTCCCCCTGCTTCCTCCAGCCCCGCCCCCTGCTTCCTCCAGCCCCGCCCCCTGCTTCCTCCAGCCCCGTCCCCTGCTTCCTCCAGCCCCGTCCCCCTGCTTCCCCCAGCCCCGTCCCCCTGCTTCCCCCAGACCCGTCCCCCTGCTTCCTCCAGACCCGTCCCCCTGCTTCCTCCAGACCCGTCCCCCTGCTTCCTCCAGACCCGTCCCCCTGCTTCCTCCAGACCCGTCCCCTGCTTCCTCCAGCCCCGCCCCCTGCTTCCTCCAGCCCCGTCCCCCTGCTTCCTCCAGCCCCGTCCCCCTGCTTCCTCCAGCCCCGTCCCCCTGCTTCCTCCAGCCCCGTCCCCCTGCTTCCTCCAGCTCCGTCCCCTGCTTCCTCCAGCCCCGTCCCCTGCTTCCTCCAGCCCCGTCCCCTGCTTCCTCCAGCCCCGTCCCCTGCTTCCTCCAGCCCCGTCCCCTGCTTCCTCCAGCCCCGTCCCCCTGCTTCCTCCAGCCCCGTCCCCCTGCTTCCTTCAGCCCCGTCCCCTGCTTCCTCCAGCCCCGTCCCCCTGCTTCCTCCAGCCCCGTCCCCCTGCTTCCTCCAGCCCCGCCCCCTGCTTCCTCCAGCCCCGTCCCCTGCTTCCTCCAGCCCCGTCCCCCTGCTTCCCCCAGCCCCGTCCCCCTGCTTCCCCCAGCCCCGTCCCCCTGCTTCCTCCAGCTCCGTCCCCCCCGCTTCCTCCAGCCCCGTCCCCCCCGCTTCCTCCAGCCCCGTCCCCCCCGCTTCCTCCAGCCCCGCCCCCCGCTTCCTCCAGCCCCGCCCCCTGCTTCCTCCAGCCCCGTCCCCCCCGCTTCCTCCAGCTCCGTCCCCCCCGCTTCCTCCAGCCCCGCCCCCCCGCTTCCTCCAGCCCCGCCCCCCCCGCTTCCTCCAGCCCCGCCCCCCTGCTTCCTCCAGCTCCGTCCCCTGCTTCCTCCAGCCCCGTCCCCTGCTTCCTCCAGCCCCGTCCCCCCCGCTTCCTCCAGCCCCATCCCCCCCTGCTTCCTCCAGCTTCGCCCCCCCTGCTTCCTCCAGCCCCATCCCCTGCTTCCCCTAGCCCGCCCCCTGCTTCCTCCAGCTCCGTCCCCCGCTTCCTCCAGCTCCGCCCCCCCCCGCTTCCTCCAGCTCCGTCCCCCCCGCTTCCTCCAGCTCCGTCCCCCCCGCTTCCTCCAGCTCCGTCCCCCCCGCTTCCTCCAGCTCCGTCCCCCCCCCGCTTCCTCCAGCCCCGCCCCCCCCGCTTCCTCCAGCCCCGTCCCCCCGCTTCCTCCAGCCCCTTCCCCCCCGCTTCCTCCAGCCCCGTCCCCCCCACTTCCTCCAGCCCCGTCCCCCCCGCTTCCTCCAGCCCCGTCCCCCCCGCTTCCTCCAGCCCCTCCCCCCCTGCTTCCTCCAGCTTCGCCCCCCCTGCTTCCTCCAGCTTCGCCCCCCCTGCTTCCTCCAGCCCCGTCCCCCTGCTTCCCCTAGCCCGCCCCCTGCTTCCTCCAACCCCGTCCCCCTGCTTCCTCCAGCCCCGTCCCCCCCGCTTCCTCCAGCCCCGTCCCCCCCGCTTCCTCCAGCCCCGTCCCCCGCTTCCTCCAGCCCACCCCCTGCTTCCTCCAGCCCCGTCCCACTGCTTCCTCCAGCCCCGTCCCACTGCTTCCTCCAGCCCCGTCCCACTGCTTCCTCCAGCCCCGTCCCACTGCTTCCTCCAGCCCCGTCCCACTGCTTCCTCCAGCCCCGTCCCACTGCTTCCTCCAGCCCCGTCCCACTGCTTCATCCAGACCCGTCCCCCTGCTTCCTCCAGACCCGTCCCCCTGCTTCCTCCAGACCCGTCCCCCTGCTTCCTCCAGACCCGTCCCCCTGCTTCCTCCAGACCCGTCCCCCTGCTTCCTCCAGCCCCGCCCCCTGCTTCCTCCAGCCCCGCCCCCTGCTTCCTCCAGCCCCGTCCCCCTGCTTCCTCCAGCCCCGTCCCCCTGCTTCCTCCAGCCCCGTCCCCCTGCTTCCTCCAGCCCCGTCCCCCTGCTTCCTCCAGCCCCGTCCCCCTGCTTCCTCCAGCTCCGTCCCCCTGCTTCCTCCAGCTCCGTCCCCCTGCTTCCTCCAGCTCCGTCCCCCTGCTTCCTCCAGCTCCGTCCCCTGCTTCCTCCAGCCCCGTCCCCTGCTTCCTCCAGGCCCGTCCCCTGCTTCCTCCAGCCCCGTCCCCCTGCTTCCTCCAGCCCCGTCCCCCTGCTTCCTCCAGCCCCGTCCCCCTGCTTCCTCCAGCCCCGTCCCCCTGCTTCCTCCAGCCCCGTCCCCCTGCTTCCTCCAGACCCGTCCCCCTGCTTCCTCCAGCCCCGTCCCCCTGCTTCCTCCAGCCCCGTCCCCTGCTTCCTCCAGCCCCGTCCCCTGCTTCCTCCAGCCCCGTCCCCTGCTTCCTCCAGCCCCGTCCCCTGCTTCCTCCAGCCCCGTCCCCCTGCTTCCTCCAGCCCCGTCCCCCTGCTTCCTCCAGCCCCGTCCCCCTGCTTCCTCCAGCCCCGTCCCCCTGCTTCCTCCAGCCCCGTCCCCTGCTTCCTCCAGCCCCGTCCCCCTGCTTCCTCCAGCCCCGTCCCCCTGCTTCCTCCAGCCCCGTCCCCCTGCTTCCTCCAGCCCCGTCCCCCTGCTTCCTCCAGCCCCGTCCCCTGCTTCCTCCAGCCCCGTCCCCTGCTTCCTCCAGCCCCGTCCCCTGCTTCCTCCAGCCCCGTCCCCTGCTTTCTCTAAAGTTACCCAATTTTTTTTTTACATTGTGAAAGATGTTACAGCGAGTAAAGTGATACCCAACATGTCACTCTTCAAAACCGTATTTGACGCGCGGACGCAAAAAGAAAACAAAAGTTGCGTGCAGACGGGCGAACCCGAAGCTCTGAGGTGCGAAAACGTTTCCATTCCCGCAGTTTTGGGCACCGACGCTCGTCTTGAACTTTGCGGTGCAATTTTAAGGCTGGACGCGTTTGGTATCCGTTTTCTCGCCTTTTATATTCGACCCCCAAAGACACGCCCAACATGACAATCGCTACTGGAAACCTGAGCTTGTGAACCGCGGCTCTGATCGGAAACCACCGCCGTTTTATTCTGCGGGGTCTCCGCTTTCACAACGTTTGGGGGGGATTAAAATAATCTTCAGACCTAAAACCACCCCCCCCCCCAAAAAGAAAACACGCAAAACAACATGACACTGACAGCAGGGGGGGCTCTGGGGGGGGGGGGGGGGGGGGAAATATGACGACAGAGAATTCTGCAAAGATTTAGCCAATAAGGGGCGAGTAGAGAGTTACAGGGGGGCCACTAAAGGGGGTCAGTGCAGCCAACAGACTCTCAGGTTACACCGAGGTCAGAGGTCAGCAGGTTCTCAGGTTACAAAGGTCAGAGGTCAGCAGGTTCTCAGATAGAGGTCAGGGGGCTCTCAGGTTGCACACAGGTCAGAGGTCAGAAGGCTCTCAGGTTGCACACAGGTCAGAGGTCAGCAGGCTCTCAGGTTGCACACAGGTCAGAGGTCAGCAGGTTCTCAGGTTACAAAGGTCAGAGGTCAGCAGGTTCTCAGGTTACACCGAGGTCAGAGGTCAGCAGGTTCTCAGGTTACAAAGGTCAGAGGTCAGCAGGTTCTCAGATAGAGGTCAGGGGGCTCTCAGGTTGCACACAGGTCAGAGGTCAGCAGGCTCTCAGGTTACACCGAGGTCAGAGGTCAGCAGGCTCTCAGGTTGCACACAGGTCAGAGGTCAGCAGGTTCTCAGGTTACAAAGGTCAGAGGTCAGCAGGTTCTCAGGTTACACCGAGGTCAGAGGTCAGCAGGTTCTCAGGTTACAAAGGTCAGAGGTCAGCAGGTTCTCAGATAGAGGTCAGGGGTCAGGAGGCTCTCAGGTTGCACACAGGTCAGAGGTCAGCAGGTTCTCAGGTTACACCGAGGTCAGAGGTCAGCAGGTTCTCAGGTTACACCGAGGTCAGAGGTCAGCAGGTTCTCAGGTTACAAAGGTCAGAGGTCAGCAGGTTCTCAGGTTACAGAGGTCAGGGGTCAGCAGGTTCTCAGGTTACAGAGGTCAGGGGTCAGCAGGTTCTCAGATAGAGGTCAGGGGTCAGGAGGCTCTCAGGTTGCACACAGGTCAGAGGTCAGCAGGCTCTCAGGTTGCACACAGGTCAGAGGTCAGCAGGCTCTCAGGTTGCACACAGGTCAGAGGTCAGCAGGTTCTCAGGTTACACTGAGGTCAGAGGTCAGCAGGTTCTCAGGTTACAAAGGTCAGAGGTCAGGGGTCAGCAGGTTCTCAGATAGAGGTCAGGGGTCAGCAGGCTCTCAGGTTACAGAGGTCAGCAGGTTCTCAGGTCAGAGGTCAGGAGTCTCTCAGGTTACAAAGGTCAGAAGTCAGCAGGTTCTCAGGTTACACCGAGGTCAGAGGTCAGGAGGCTCTCAGGTTGCATACAGGTCAGAGGTCAGCAGGTTCTCAGGTCAGAGGTCAGGAGGCTCTCAGGTTGCACACAGGTCAGAGGTCAGCAGGTTCTCAGGTCAGAGGTCAGGAGTCTCTCAGGTTACACTGAGGTCAGAGGTCAGTGCCAGGACAGGGACATCACAGAGCTCAATTTCACATGTCGGTCCATCCAGTTCTTAGATGCGCACAGCTCTGCCACACAGCAAACCCCTCCTGGGGAGGGAAGGAGACCGGACAGTATTCTGCTGAAGTTAAGGTCTCGCCCCTCCCCCAGGCTGTGATTGGACGGGGAAAGGAGGAGCAGTAGAGAGATCGGCTCTGTCACTCTGATCTCTACCCCCCACCAGTGTGTGTGACCTTCTGGTTATGCTTTGTGCTGCACCTTCCTCTCCTAGTCTGAGCTCTGCTGTACGTGGGTGGGAGGAGGCGGAGCTCAGGTCACGTTATGGACCCCCCCCCCTCCCCAGATATATATTATATATACACACACAGATATACATGATATATATAATAGAAGATAATGACAGAATACAAAGATCTCTGCATCCTCCAATCACAACACGTCACGTGACCCCCCCCCCCCAATTCACCCCAATAATCCCCCAACGACCCCCCCCACCTCTGTACAGAGGACAGGGGGGGAGGGGAGGACAGGTATGATCAGAGGGGGAGGTGTACAATCACATCTATACAGAGAGAGGGGGAGGGGTATATAATAGAATATCGGGGTACACTGTATAGGGGGGGGTCCTCTCTCCCCTCCCCCCTCCGTCTCTCACCTGTCTCTTCGGCTCCCGGCCGCCATCTTTCTCCGCCGTGTTGCTGCTGCTGCACCTCTCAGGCTCCGCCCCCTCTCTCTAGGCATGCCGGGAGATGTAGTCCCGCGTACACAACGTGTAAGAGACGGAGCGTCCTCGGGCGACACCCGGAGGCAAGAGATGGGAACTGCAACCAGCCCGAAAATATCCCCGAAAATATTGTCCCCAACAGGGGGGTCAGAGAATGTCCCCTGAAATGTGTCCGATTATGTTAGTGAGGACAAATATTCCTTGTACTGTCCCTGCAAATATATATATATATATATAAATAATAATATAATAATAATAATAATAATAATAATAATGTCCTAGAAATATATATAATAATGATAATAATGTGCCTGAGAAAAAAAATATATATATATATAAAATAATATTATATTATATATATATATATATATATAAACATATATATATGATATTGTCCCTGGAAATATATATATATATATTACAATCTGCCTGAAAAAAAAAATATATATATATATAATGTCCCTGGAAATATATATATTGGGGCTTTGGAAATGAACTATTAATATATTTATCGACCCCCTTCCCCCACTTCTCCTAGCAGCAGCCTTTGGGAGAGAAAAGGAAGGAAGTTGGGAGTGCAGGGGCAATCCGCACTGTACAAGGTGATTAGGGTGTGCCCAGGCACACCTGGCACACCCCTGTGCGCACGTCTATGATATTATATAATAATGTCCCTGGAAATATACATATGATAATGTGCCTAAAAAAAAAAAAACATTTATAAAACAATGTCTCTGGAAATATTTATAATAATAATAATAATAGTGTCCCAGAAATATATATATATAATAATGTGCCTTAAAAAAAAAAATACACATTTATAAAATAATGTCCCTGGAAATATTTATAATAATGAGCCTGGAAATACACAGTATGTCACAAAAGTAAGTACACCCCGCAGTCACATTTTCTTGTATCTTTTCATGAGACAAAACTGAAGAAATGACACTTTGTATCTCCAATGTTGTGTAGTGAGTGTACAGGGGGGGAGGGGTGTACACAGGGGGAGGGGTTTTTGTAACTCCAATGTTGTGTAGTGAGTGTACAGGGGGGGAGGGGTGTACACAGGGGGGAGGGGTGTACACAGGGGGGAGGGGTCTTTGTATCTCCAATGTTGTGTAGTGAGTGTACATGGGGGGAGGGGTGTACACAGGGGGAGGGGTCTTTGCATCTCCAATGTTGTGTAGTGAGTGTACATGGGGGGAGGGGTGTACACAGGGGGAGGGGTCTTTGCATCTCCAATGTTGTGTAGTGAGTGTACATGGGGGGGAGGGGTGTACACAGGGGGAGGGGTCTTTGCATCTCCAATGTTGTGTAGTGAGTGTACATGGGGGGGAGGGGTGTACACAGGGGGGAGGGGTCTTTGCATCTCCAATGTTGTGTAGTGAGTGTACATGGGGGGAGGGGTGTACACAGGGGGAGGGGTCTCTGTATCTCCAATGTTGTGTAGTGAGTGTACATGGGGGGGAGGGGTGTACACAGGGGGGAGGGGTCTTTGTATCTCCAATGTTGTGTAGTGAGTGTACATGGGGGGGAGGGGTGTACACAGGGGGGGAGGGGTCTTTGTATCTCCAATGTTGTGTAGTGAGTGTACATGGGGGGGAGGGGTGTACACAGGGGGAGGGGTCTTTGTATCTCCAATGTTGTGTAGTGAGTGTACATGGGGGGGAGGGGTGTACACAGAGGGGAGGGGTCTCTGTATCTCCAATGTTGTGTAGTGAGTGTACATGGGGGGGAGGGGTGTACACAGGGGGGGAGGGGTCTTTGTATCTCCAATGTTGTGTAGTGAGTGTACATGGGGAGAGGGGTGTACACAGGGGGAGGGGTCTTTGTATCTCCAATGTTGTGTAGTGAGTGTACATGGGGAGAGGGGTGTACACAGGGGGGAGGGGTCTTTGTATCTCCAATGTTGTGTAGTGAGTGTACATGGGGGGGAGGGGTGTACACAGGGGGGAGGGGTCTTTGTATTTCCAATGTTGTGTAGTGAGTGTACATGGGGGGGGAGGGGTGTACACAGGGGAGGGGTCTTTGTATCTCCAATGTTGTGTAGTGAGTGTACATGGGGGGAGGGGTCTTTGTATTTCCAATGTTGTGTAGTGAGTGTACATGGGGGGGAGGGGTGTACACAGGGGGAGGGGTCTTTGTATCTCCAATGTTGTGTAGTGAGTGTACATGGGGGGAGGGGTGTACACAGGGGGGGAGGGGTCTTTGTATCTCCAATGTTGTGTAGTGAGTGTACATGGGGGGAGGGGTGTACACAGGGGGGGAGGGGTCTTTGTATTTCCAATGTTGTGTAGTGAGTGTACATGGGGGGAGGGGTGTACACAGGGGGAGGGGTCTTTGTGTCTCCAATGTTGTGTAATGAGTGTACATGGGGGGGAGGGGTGTACACAGGGGGGGAGGGGTCTTTGTATCTCCAATGTTGTGTAGTGAGTGTACATGGGGGGGAGGGGTGTACACAGGGGGAGGGGTCTTTGTATCTCCAATGTTGTGTAGTGAGTGTACATGGGGGGGAGGGGTGTACACAGGGGGGAGGGGTCTTTGTATCTCCAATGTTGTGTAGTGAGTGTACATGGGGGGAGGGGTGTACACAGGGGGAGGGGTCTTTGTATCTCCAATGTTGTGTAGTGAGTGTACATGGGGGGGAGGGGTGTACACAGGGGGGGAGGGGTCTTTGTATCTCCAATGTTGTGTAGTGAGTGTACATGGGGGGGAGGGGTGTACACAGGGGGGAGGGGGTCTTTGTGCCTCCAATGTTGTGTAGTGAGTGTACATGGGGGGGAGGGGTGTACACAGAGGGGAGGGGGTCTTTGTGTCTCCAATGTTGTGTAGTGAGTGTACATGGGGGGAGGGGTGTACACAGGGGGGGAGGGGTCTTTGTATCTCCAATGTTGTGTAGTGAGTGTACATGGGGGGGGAGGGGTGTACACAGAGGGGAGGGGGTCTTTGTGTCTCCAATGTTGTGTAGTGAGTGTACATGGGGGGGAGGGGTGTACACAGGGGGAGGGGTCTTTGTATCTCCAATGTTGTGTAGTGAGTGTACATGGGGAGGAGGGGTGTACACAGGGGGAGGGGTCTTTGTATCTCCAATGTTGTGTAGTGAGTGTACATGGGGGGGGGGGTTGTACACAGGGGGAGGGGTCTTTGTGTCTCCAATGTTGTGTAGTGAGTGTACATGGGGGGGAGGGGTGTACACAGGGAGGGGGGTCTTTTTATCTCCAATGTTGTGTAGTGAGTGTACATGGGGGGAGGGGTGTACACAGGGGGGAGGGGTCTTTGCATCTCCAATGTTGTGTAGTGAGTGTACATGGGGGGAGGGAGGGGTGTACACAGGGGGGAGGGGTCTTTGTGTCTCCAATGTTGTGTAGTGAGTGTACATGGGGGGGGGGGTGTCTGACACTCCTGTGTCTAGGGTCACCTTATATGTCCAATAGGGCCATAGGGTGACAAAGAAATCATATTTCATGTATTGCAGAAGATGGGACATTACTGGTAGTTCATATTCCAGGATGTCTGGAGATATTACAGGTGATTTTATTCTGACCCCCAACCAGGTCAATAGACTCAGAAGATATACTAATTGTCCATTGTGTGAGGCTGTAGAGGTGTTAATTCAGGTCTGCTCCTAGACCTTTCTATTGTGTGATAACACTGTTTAAAGTAGGGTGACCAGGGGACAGTCCCCTGATTGAGGACACTGTCCCCGGACCAAGTCTGTCCCTGGTTTTGTCCCCAGATTGGATTTAATAGGGGGCGGGGGCAATTTCAAAGAAAGTCAGTGCAGAATTACAATAAAAAAATTAGAATTACACCCCCCGCTCCGCCGTGCCTACTAGCATAGGGGGGTTGTATTTTTCCCTTTCTGATGATCATGTCATGTTCTGGTCGGAGCGGAGGGAATATTTCTTCAGTTTCGGGCGCATGCCCATTCAGCTCCGCTCGCATGTTCTTCTGCCTTGGCTCAAATCTTGGCCAGCCACTTGCCTATCTCCTTGCCTTCCCTGGTGGAGTGATCTTCCTCCGCTCCCCATCCAGTAGTAGCCGGGGCCCGAAGAATAAGACTTGAGAGGCTGTGAGGCGGGTGGCGATGGGCAGAGAGTCGCTGATTGTTGCCATTACTAGTAAAGAAAAAATATGTCCCCGGATTTCATTTTAAAAATCTGGTCACCTTAGTTTAAAGCCTTTTGATTATCAGGTGTAAACACCTTTTTGTCGGAGACAGACCGTCTGTGTAAAGATGTGGATTGAAAGACATACCATGTTCTATTGTGTGATGCCAATACTGTGTTGTAACTGATTGAGTCAAAAGGGTCAGAAGTCTCCTTTCAGGCTGTCTGGGTAACACATTCTGTTACAATTAGTAATTAAAACGGATGTCCGCTCAAAAAAAATATTAAAAGCCAGCAGCTACAAATACTGCAGCTGCTGACTTTTAATATTAGGACACTTACCTGTCCTGGAGTCCAGCGGCGTCCGCAGCAGAGGACGAGCGATCGCTCGTCACCCTGCTGCTCCCCCCTCCATCCACGGTGAGGGAACCAGGAAGTGAAGCACTTCCGGCTTCACTGCCCGGTTCCCTACGGCGCATGCGCGAGTCGCGCTGCGCCCGCCGATTGGCTCCCGCTGTGTGCTGGGAGCCGAGTGTTCCCAGCACACAACGGGGGAGGGGGGGGGCGACAGGATGTCAGAAAAACCCGTCTTTTGCCCGAGACGTGTGGCCGGAAGTGGGTGCAGATACCTGTCTTTAGACAGGTATCTGCACCCCCCTCCCCCCTGAAAGGTGTCAAATGTGATACCGGAGGGGGGGGGGGTTCCGATCAGCGGGACTTCACTTTAGGGTGGAGATCCGCTTTAACTCCACTGGTGTCATTCTCCAAAGGAATGTGACTTCTTTAGACCAGTGCCAAGGTGTCTACCTAAAATCTGTATTGAAGCCCCCCCCCTGTGGGAGGAGGGGGCGGAGAGTTTCATTGTTCCTTTGATTACTCACAAGCTTGTAACTAGATATAAACCAGCAGAATGTACCATTAAAGGATCCATACTCAGCACACATACAAGTCTCGTCTCGTCGTGTGCTTCAAGGCAGCTAGAATATCCGGTATCTCTGTCCAGACTGATGGGAAGCCGCGTATGACGGACACATTCGGTCTGAATGCGGGGACCTTTCGTGACAGTGTGTACACAGGGGGGAGGGGTCTCTGTATCTCCAATGTTGTGTAGTGAGTGTACATGGGGGGGAGGGGTGTACACAGGGGGGAGGGGTCTCTGTATCTCCAATGTTGTGTAGTGAGTGTACATGGGGAGAGGGGTGTACACAGGGGGGAGGGGTCTTTGTATCTCCAATGTTGTGTAGTGAGTGTACATGGGGGGAGGGGTGTACACAGGGGGGAGGGGTCTCTGTATCTCCAATGTTGTGTAGTGAGTGTACATGGGGGGAGGGGTGTACACAGGGGGGAGGGGTCTTTGTATCTCCAATGTTGTGTAGTGAGTGTACATGGGGGGAGGGGTGTACACAGGGGGGAGGGGTCTTTGTATCTCCAATGTTGTGTAGTGAGTGTACATGGGGGGAGGGGTGTACACAGGGGGGAGGGGTCTTTGTATCTCCAATGTTGTGTAGTGAGTGTACAGGGGGGAGGGGTGTACACAGGGGGGAGGGGTCTTGTATCTCCAATGTTGTGTAGTGAGTGTACAGGGGTGTACACAGGGGGGAGGGGTCTTTGTATCTCCAATGTTGTGTAGTGAGTGTACATGGGGGGAGGGGTGTACACAGGGGGGAGGGGTCTTTGTATCTCCAATGTTGTGTAGTGAGTGTACATGGGGGGAGGGGTGTACACAGGGGGGAGGGGTCTTTGTATCTCCAATGTTGTGTAGTGAGTGTACATGGGGGGAGGGGTGTACACAGGGGGGAGGGGTCTTTGTATCTCCAATGTTGTGTAGTGAGTGTACATGGGGGGAGGGGTGTACACAGGGGGGAGGGGTCTTTGTATCTCCAATGTTGTGTAGTGAGTGTACATGGGGGGAGGGGTGTACACAGGGGGGAGGGGTCTTTGTATCTCCAATGTTGTGTAGTGAGTGTACATGGGGGGAGGGGTGTACACAGGGGGGAGGGGTCTTTGTATCTCCAATGTTGTGTAGTGAGTGTACATGGGGGGAGGGGTGTACACAGGGGGGAGGGGTCTTTGTATCTCCAATGTTGTGTAGTGAGTGTACATGGGGGGGAGGGTACACAGTACACAGGGGGAGGGGTCTTTGTATCTCCAATGTTGTGTAGTGAGTGTACATGGGGGGGAGGGGTGTACACAGGGGGGAGGGGTCTTTGTATCTCCAATGTTGTGTAGTGAGTGTACATGGGGGGGAGGGGTGTACAATGTTGTGTAGTGAGTGTACAGGGGGGAGGGGTCTTTGTATCTCCAATGTTGTGTAGTGAGTGTACATGTTGTGTGGGTGTACATGGGGGGGAGGGGTGTACACAGGGGGGAGGGGTCTTTGTATCTCCAATGTTGTGTAGTGAGTGTACATGGGGGGAGGGGTGTACACAGGGGGGAGGGGTCTTTGTATCTCCAATGTTGTGTAGTGAGTGTACAATGTTGTGTAGTGATGGGGGGAGGGGTGTACACAGGGGGGAGGGGTCTTTGTATCTCCAATGTTGTGTAGTGAGTGTACATGGGGGGAGGGGTGTACACAGGGGGGAGGGGTCTTTGTATCTCCAATGTTGTGTAGTGAGTGTACATGGGGGGAGGGGTGTACACAGGGGGGAGGGGTCTTTGTATCTCCAATGTTGTGTAGTGAGTGTACATGGGGGGAGGGGTGTACACAGGGGGAGGGGTCTTTGTATCTCCAATGTTGTGTAGTGAGTGTACATGGGGGGGAGGGGTGTACACAGGGGGGAGGGGTCTTTGTATCTCCAATGTTGTGTAGTGAGTGTACATGGGGGGGAGGGGTGTACACAGGGGGGAGGGGTCTTTGTATCTCCAATGTTGTGTAGTGAGTGTACATGGGGGGGAGGGGTGTACACAGGGGGGAGGGGGTCTTTGTATTTCCAATGTTGTGTAGTGAGTGTACATGGGGGGAGGGGTGTACACAGGGGGGGAGGGGTCTTTGTATCTCCAATGTTGTGTAGTGAGTGTACATACACAGGGGGGGAGGGGGGTATTTACAATGGGAGGGGTACATGGGGGGAGGGGTGTACACAGGGGGGGAGGGGTCTTTGTATCTCCAATGTTGTGTAGTGAGTGTACATGGGGGGGATACACAGGGGGAGGGGGTATCTCCAATGGGAGGGTACATGGGGGGGAGGGGTGTACACAGGGGGAGGGGTCTTTGTATCTCCAATGTTGTGTAGTGAGTGTACATGGGGGGGGAGGGGTGTACACAGGGGGAGGGGTCTTTGTATCTCCAATGTTGTGTAGTGAGTGTACATGGGGGGGAGGGGTGTACACAGGGGGAGGGGTCTTTGTATCTACAATGTTGTGTAGTGAGTGTACATGGGGGGAGGGGTGTACAATTTGTGTAGTGAGTGTACATGGGGGGGGGGAGGGGGGTCTTTGTATCTACAATGTTGTGTAGTGAGTGTACATGGGGGGAGGGGTGTACACAGGGGGGAGGGGTCTTTGTATCTCCAATGTTGTGTAGTGAGTGTACATGGGGGGGAGGGGTTGTACACAGGGGGAGGGTTCTTTGTATCTCCAATGTTGTGTAGTGAGTGTACATGGGGGGGAGGGGTGTACACAGGGGGAAGGGTTCTTTGTATCTCCAATGTTGTGTAGTGAGTGTACATGGGGGGGAGGGGTGTACACAGGGGGGAGGGGTCTTTGCATCTCCAATGTTGTGTAGTGAGTGTACATGGGGGGGAGGGGTGTACACAGGGGGAGGGGTCTTTGTATCTCCAATGTTATGAAGTGAGTGTACATGGGGGGGGGGTGTACACAGGGGGAGGGGTCTTTGTATCTCCAATGTTGTGTAGTGAGTGTACAGCTTGTATAACAAATCACTCAACACACTATGACTAAGCATTGTGTATCAATGTGAAACGCGTCGGCTGTATTATCCCACCGCTTGCTGTTTTGGTTCTTGTAATGCTTTTATTTTTACCTTATTAAAAGGTGATATTTTAGTTTTGCATCCATTTGAGTGCGGCTGTCCATAATATTTTTCTTCCATTCAAGACTCACAGTGAGTCTGCACAACACTACACTGACACCACACACACAGGCACATTAACCCCTTCCGACCCCACCCCCCTGTCACACTGTCACTGAATGCAGTGATCATATATGTACTGATCACTGCATTTAGTGTCAGTGTGACAGTCAGTTAGTGTTAGGTCCTGGGTAGCCCCCCTATCCCCCCCTAATAAAGGTTTAACCCCTTGATCACTGCCCTAGTTAACCCTTTCACTCCCTATTGCCAGCGTCACTAAGCGATCATTTTTCTGATCGCTGTATTAGTGTCGCTGTTCCCGCTAGGTAGCTATTATTTTTTTTTTTTTTTTTTTTTATTGCGATTTTTTTTTTTTTACTAAAGACATGTGGCTGAATACATTTTGACCTAAATGTTTAAATAAAATTTAGTTTATTCGATTTTTCTTATAACAAAAAGTAAAAAATATCGTTTTTTTTTTTTTTTTCCAAAATGGTCGCTCTATTTTTGTTTTTGGCGCAAAAAATAAAAACCGCAGAGGCGATCAAATACCACCAAAAGAAATCTCTATTTGTGAGGAAGAGAGGACGCCAGTTTTGTTTGGGAGCCACGTCGCACGACCGCGCAGTTGTCAGTTAAAGCGACGCAGCGCCGAATCGTAAAAACGCCTTGGGGCATTTAGCAGCATAATGGTCCGGGGCTTAGGTGGGTAATAAAAAAAAAATATCCCTGGGGGCCTCCAAGCTTCTGGGGCCTTTAATAAAAACAAAAAGAAATAAATAGAATTACAAAAAATAAAATAATAATAAATAAAAAAAGGGGGGGGGGGTTGCCATCCGGGTGCCCTGGAGACCTCCAGGCTTCTTGGGGCCATTAATAAAAAAGAAATAAAAAAAAAAGAAATAAAAAAATATATAAAAAAAGAATAAAAAATTAAATAAAATAAAAAAGTGAGGTGGCCATCTGGGTGCCCTGGGGACCTCCGGGCCCTTTAATAAAAAGAAAAAAAAAATATAAAAAATAATAAAAAATAAAAAAGTGAGGTGGCCATATGGGTGCCCTGGGGACCCCCGGACCCTTTAATAAAAAGAAATAAAAAAAAATATATAAAAAAAGAATAAAAAATAAAATAAAATAAAAAAGTGAGGTGGCCATCTGGGTGCCCTGGGGACCTCCGGGCCCTTTAATAAAAAATAAATAAAAAAAATAAAAAAAAAATATATAAAAAAATAATAAAAAATAAAATAAAATTAAAAAGTGAGGTGGCCATCTGGGTGCCCTGGGGACCTCCGGGCCCTTTAATAAAAAGAAATAAAAAAAAATATATAAAAAAAGAATCAAAAATAAAATAAAAAAGTGAGGTTTTGCCATCTGGGTGCCCTGGGGACCTCCGGGCCCTTTAATAAAAAAAAATAAAAAAATATATAAAAAAATAATAAAAATTAAATAAAATAAAAAGGTGAGGTGGCCATCTGGGTGCCCTGGGGACCTCCGGGCCCTTTAATAAAAATAAAAAAATAAAAAAAATATATAAAAAAATAATAAAAAATTAAATAAAATAAAAAAGTGAGGTGGCCATCTGGGTGCCCTGGGGACCTCCGGGCCCTTTAATAAAAAGAAATAAAAAAAATATATAAAAAAAGAATAAAAAATAAAATAAAATAAAAAAGTGAGGTCGGCCATCTGGGTGCCCTGGGGACCTCCGGGCCCTTTAATAAAAAAATAAAAATAAAAATAAAAAAATATATAAAAAAATAATAAAAATTAAATAAAATAAAAAAGTGAGGTGGCCATCTGGGTGCCCTGGGGACCTCCGGGCCCTTTAATAAAAAAAAATAAAAAAAATATATAAAAAAAGAATAAAAAATAAAATAAAAAAGTGGGGTGGCCATCTGGGGCCCTGGGGACCACCGGACCCCTTACAAAAAAAGGGGGTTTGCACCCTGGCCCCTTCCAGGTGTACTGCCTGTAACCCCAGAGCCCCCCTTATCTTCTAGGGGCTTCTGTGCACCCCAGAGCACCCTGTGTCATACTCGGGAGGAATAGCCAATTATGACACAGGGTGCTCTGGGGTGCACAGAAGCCCCTAGATGACCCAGGGAGCTCTGGGGTCCACAGGAGCCCCTAGATGACACGGGGTGCTCTGGGGTGCACGGGAGCCCCTAGATGACATGGGAGTCACTAGATGACACGGGGTGAGTGGGAGCCCCTAGATGACACGGGGTGCTCTGAGGTGCACGGGAGCCCCTGGATGACACAGGGAGAGTGGGAGTCCCTAGATGACACGGGGCGCTCTGGGGTGCACAGGAGCCCCTAGATGGCGGCCCTGGATACAAGAAAAGATTTACATGATTGTGAGGGGTGTACTTACTTTTGTCAGATACTGTAGATAATAATGTCCCTGGAAATATATATAATATTGTCCTTGGCGTCCACCATTCTCTGATCTCCCCGGAGGACAGGAGACACATCAGGGGTCTAATTGGCAGCTGGTAATTCATTAAAGAGAACCTGTCACTAAAGAGTTTACTGTCCCCTTTGTGATTTAACCACTTGACCACCGGGCACTTAAAAAATCTTGTTTCTGTCATATTAGCAGGTTATTTCTCACACACAGCATATGCATACCACAAATTACACCCCAAAACACATTCTGCTATTCCTCCCGAGTATGGCGATACCACATGTGTGAGACTTTTACACAGCGTGGCCACATACAGAGGCCCAACATGCAGGGAGCACCATCACATGTGTGAGACTTTTACACCGCGTGGCCACATACAGAGGCCCAACATGCAGGGAGCACCATCACATGTGTGAGACTTTTACACAGCGTGGCCACATACAGAGGCCCAACATGCAGGGAGCACCTTCACATGTGTGAGACTTTTACACAGTGTGGCCACATACAGAGGCCCAACATGCAGGGAGAGCCATCACATGTGTGAGACTTTTACACAGCGTGGCCACATACAGAGGCCCAACATGCAGGGAGCACCATCACATGTGTGAGACTTTTACACAGTGTGGCCACATACAGAGGCCCAACATGCAGGGAGCACCATCACATGTGTGAGACTTTTACACAGCGTGGCCACATACAGAGGCCCAACATGCAGGGAGCACCATCACATGTGTGAGACTTTTACACAGCGTGGCCACATACAGAGGCCCAACATGCAGGGAGCACCATCACATGTGTGAGACTTTTACACAGCGTGGCCACATACAGAGGCCCAACATGCAGGGAGCACCATCACATGTGTGAGACTTTTACACCGCGTGGCCACATACAGAGGCCCAACATGCAGGGAGCACCATCACATGTGTGAGACTTTTACACAGCGTGGCCACATACAGAGGCCCAACATGCAGGGAGCACCTTCACATGTGTGAGACTTTTACACAGTGTGGCCACATACAGAGGCCCAACATGCAGGGAGAGCCATCACATGTGTGAGACTTTTACACAGCGTGGCCACATACAGAGGCCCAACATGCAGGGAGCACCATCACATGTGTGAGACTTTTACACAGTGTGGCCACATACAGAGGCCCAACATGCAGGGAGCACCATCACATGTGTGAGACTTTTACACAGCGTGGCCACATACAGAGGCCCAACATGCAGGGAGCACCATCACATGTGTGAGACTTTTACACAGTGTGGCCACATACAGAGGCCCAACATGCAGGGAGAGCCATCACATGTGTGAGACTTTTACACAGCGTGGCCACATACAGAGGCCCAACATGCAGGGAGCACCATCACATGTGTGAGACTTTTATACAGCGTGGCCACATACAGAGGCCCAACATGCAGGGAGCACCATCACATGTGTGAGACTTTTACACGGCGTGGCCACATACAGAGGCCCAACATGCAGGGAGCCCCTTCACATGTGTGAGACTTTTACACAGCATGACCACATACAGAGGCCCAACATGCAGGGAGCACCTTCACATGTGTGAGACTTTTACACAGTGTGGCCACATACAGAGGCCCAACATGCAGGGAGCACTTTCACGTGTGTGAGACTTTTACACAGTGTGGCCACATACAGAGGCCCAACATGCAGGGAGCACCTTCACATGTGTGAGACTTTTACACAGTGTGGCCACATACAGAGGCCCAACATGCAGGGAGCACTTTCACGTGTGTGAGACTTTTACACAGCGTGGCACCACACAGAGGCCCAACATGCAGGGAGCACCATCAGGCGTTCTGGAACACACGGACCAATTCTGACATTTCTCTCCTACATAGTACATAGAACCCCAAAACATTATATATGCTTTTTTAGCAAAGACCCTAGAGAATACAATGGCGGTTGTTGCAAATTTTTATCTTGCACGGTATTTTCGCAGCAATTTTTTAAACGCGTGTTCAGGTGTTCCTGTTCCATATTCGGATTGAATAGAATGTCTCCAGGTGTGCAGTGTTCAGGTGTTAATGTTCAGGTGAGGGGGCGGGGCTCTGGTAATCAGCATCCTTCCAGTATCAGGTGTGACTCGGGTGTCTCGGGGGAGTCGGGTGACTCTCAGACGTTTCCATGGCTCAGTGAGACACGCGCAGGTAATCACAGCCCTGAGAGATCACATACAGCGGTGTGGGGAGGATTTTGTTGTTGGGGTGTCGGGGGGACTTGGGTGTCGGGGGGACGTCTCGCCACCATGAATTCCCTGACACAGATGATGTCCCAGCGAGGGGAGAGGATGAAGAAAGAGACGAGAATAGAGAAGGAGGAGATCACAGCCTGGACCAAACCTCTGGAGAACACGGAGAATTCCAGGTATGGAGGCCGAGAATGATCCTTCCCTGAAATGTTACCCGTGTCATGCAAGAGGTGGCCCCTGGGGGCCCGTTTATATTTCTGTGTTGCTGCAGTGCACTATAGTTCTTTGTGGTGTCTCGCTACACGTTTTGTGATATGGTCAAGTTTGCATACATTTTGTTTTTTTGTCCACCTCCACCTCCTAGATCACACAGGGTGATGCTGGGTGCTCGGGAGCCCTTTGATGACATAGGGTGAGTGAGAGCCCCTAGATAACACAGGGCGCTCTGGGGTACACAGGAGCCCCTAGATGACACGGGGCGCTCTGGGGTGCACAGGAGCCCCTAGATGACACAGGGAGCTCTGGGGTCCACAGGAGCCTCTAGATGACACGGGGCGCTCTGGGGTCCACAGGAGCTCCTAGATGACACGGGGCGCTCTGGGGTACACAGGAGCCCCTAGATGACACGGGGAGCTCTGGGGTGCACAGGAGCCCCTAGATGACACGGGGCGCTCTGGGGTGCACAGGAGCCCCTAGATGACACGGGGCGCTCTGGGGTGCACAGGAGCCTCTAGATGACACGGGGCGCTCTGGGGTCCACAGGAGCTCCTAGATGACACGGGGCGCTCTGGGGTGCACGGGAGCTCCTAGATGACACGGGGCGCTCTGGGGTCCACAGGAGCTCCTAGATGACACGGGGCGCTCTGGGGTCCACAGGAGCGCCTAGATGACACGGGGTGCTCTGGGGTGCACGGGAGCTCCTAGATGACACGGGGCGCTCTGAGGTGCACGGGAGCCCCTGGATGACACTGGGTGCTCGGGAGCCCCTTGATGACATAGGGTGAGTGAGAGCCCCTAGATAACACAGGGCGCTCTGGGGTACACAGGAGCTCCTAGATGACACGGGGCGCGCTGGGGTCCACAGGAGCTCCTAGATGACACAGAGAGCTCTGGGGTCCACAGGAGCTTCTAGATGACACGGGGCGCTCTGGGGTGCACGGGAGCCCCTAGATGACACGGGGCGCTCTGGGGTGCACGGGAGCTCCTAGATGACACGGGGCGCTCTGGGGTCCACAGGAGCTCCTAGATGACACAGGGAGCTCTGGGGTCCACAGGAGCTTCTAGATGACACGGGGCGCTCTGGGGTCCACAGGAGCGCCTAGATGACACGGGGTGCTCTGGGGTGCACGGGAGCTCCTAGATGACACGGGGCGCTCTGAGGTGCTCGGGAGCCCCTTGATGACATAGGGTGAGTGAGAGCCCCTAGATAACACAGGGCGCTCTGGGGTACACAGGAGCTCCTAGATGACACGGGGCGCGCTGGGGTCCACAGGAGCTCCTAGATGACACAGGGAGCTCTGGGGTCCACAGGAGCTTCTAGATGACACGGGGCGCTCTGGGGTCCACAGGAGCGCCTAGATGACACGGGGTGCTCTGGGGTGCACGGGAGCTCCTAGATGACACGGGGCGCTCTGAGGTGCACGGGAGCCCCTGGATGACACTGGGTGCTCGGGAGCCCCTTGATGACATAGGGTGAGTGAGAGCCCCTAGATAACACAGGGCGCTCTGGGGTACACAGGAGCTCCTAGATGACACGGGGCGCGCTGGGGTCCACAGGAGCTCCTAGATGACACAGGGAGCTCTGGGGTCCACAGGAGCTTCTAGATGACACGGGGCGCTCTGGGGTGCACGGGAGCCCCTAGATGACACGGGGCGCTCTGGGGTGCACGGGAGCTCCTAGATGACACGGGGCGCTCTGGGGTCCACAGGAGCTCCTAGATGACACAGGGAGCTCTGGGGTCCACAGGAGCTTCTAGATGACACGGGGCGCTCTGGGGTCCACAGGAGCGCCTAGATGACACGGGGTGCTCTGGGGTGCACGGGAGCTCCTAGATGACACGGGGCGCTCTGAGGTGCACGGGAGCCCCTGGATGACACTGGGTGCTCGGGAGCCCCTTGATGACATAGGGTGAGTGAGAGCCCCTAGATAACACAGGGCGCTCTGGGGTACACAGGAGCTCCTAGATGACACGGGGCGCGCTGGGGTCCACAGGAGCTCCTAGATGACACAGGGAGCTCTGGGGTCCACAGGAGCTTCTAGATGACACGGGGCGCTCTGGGGTGCACGGGAGCCCCTAGATGACACGGGGCGCTCTGGGGTGCACGGGAGCTCCTAGATGACACGGGGCGCTCTGGGGTCCACAGGAGCTCCTAGATGACACAGGGAGCTCTGGGGTCCACAGGAGCTTCTAGATGACACGGGGCGCTCTGGGGTCCACAGGAGCGCCTAGATGACACGGGGTGCTCTGGGGTGCACGGGAGCTCCTAGATGACACGGGGCTCTCTGGGGTCCACAGGAGCTCCTAGATGACACGGGGCGCTCTGGGGTGCACGGGAGCCCCTGGATGACACTGGTTGCTCGGGAGCCCCTTGATGACATAGGGTGAGTGGGAGCCCCTAGATGACACGGGGCGCTCTGGGGTGCACGGGAGCTCCTAGATGACACGGGGAGCTCTGGGGTCCACAGGAGCCCCTAGATGAGACAGGGAGCTCTGGGGTGCACGGGAGCCCCTAGATGACATGGGAGTCACTAGATGACACGGGGTGAGTGGGAGCCCCTAGATGACACGGGGTGCTCTGAGGTGCACAGGAGCCCCTGGATGACACTGGGTGCTCGGGAGCCCCTTGATGACATAGGGTGAGTGGGAGCCCCTAGATGACACGGGGCGCTCTGGGGTGCACGGGAGCCCCTAGATGACATGGGAGTCACTAGATGACACGGGGTGAGTGGGAGCCCCTAGATGACATAGGAGTCACTAGATGACACGAGGTGAGTGGGAGCCCCTAGATGACACGGGGTGCTCTGAGGTGCACGGGAGCCCCTGGATGACACTGGGTGCTCAGGAGCCCCTTGATGACATAGGGTGAGTGGGAGCCCCTAGATGACACGGGGCGCTCTGGGGTGCACAGGAGCCCCTAGATGACACGGGGCTCTCTGGGGTCCACAGGAGCTCCTAGATGACACGGGGCGCTCTGGGGTGCACGGGAGCCCCTAGATGACATGGGAGTCACTAGATGACACAGGGTGAGTGGGAGCCCCTAGATGACACGGGGTGCTCTGAGGTGCACGGGAGCCCCTGGATGACACTGGGTGCTCAGGAGCCCCTTGATGACATAGGGTGAGTGGGAGCCCCTAGATGACACGGGGCGCTCTGGGGTGCACAGGAGCCCCTAGATGACACGGGGCGCTCTGGGGTGCACGGGAGCCCCTAGATGACATGGGAGTCACTAGATGACACGGGGTGAGTGGGAGCCCCTAGATGACACGGGGCGCTCTGGGGTGCACAGGAGCCCCTAGATGACACGGGGCGCTCTGGGGTCCACAGGAGCTCCTAGATGACACGGGGCGCTCTGGGGTGCACGGGAGCCCCTAGATGACACGGGAGTCACTAGATGACACGAGGTGAGTGGGAGCCCCTAGATGACACGGGGTGCTCTGAGGTGCACGGGAGCCCCTGGATGACACTGGTTGCTCAGGAGCCCCTTGATGACATAGGGTGAGTGGGAGCCCCTAGATGACACGGGGCGCTCTGGGGTGCACAGGAGCCCCTAGATGACACGGGGCGCTCTGGGGTCCACAGGAGCTCCTAGATGACACGGGGCGCTCTGGGGTGCACGGGAGCCCCTAGATGACATGGGAGTCACTAGATGACACGGGGTGAGTGGGAGCCCCTAGATGACACGGGGCGCTCTGGGGTGCACGGGAACCCCTAGATGACATGGGAGTCACTAGATGACACGGGGTGAGTGGGAGCCCCTAGATGACACGGGGCGCTCTGGGATACACGGGAGCCCCTATATGACACGGGGAGCTCTGGGGTGCACAGGAGCCCCTAGATGACACGGGGTGCTCTGGGGTGCACGGGAGCCCCTAGATGACATGGGAGTCACTAGATGACACGGGGTGAGTGGGAGCCCCTAGATGACATGGGGTGCTCTGAGGTGCACGGGAGCCCCTGGATGACACTGGGTGCTCGGGAGCCCCTTGATGACATAGGGTGAGTGGGAGCCCCTAGATGACACGGGGCGCTCTGGGGTGCACGGGAGCTCCTAGATGACACGGGGAGCTCTGGGGTCCACAGGAGCCCCTAGATGAGACGGGGAGCTCTGGGGTGCACGGGAGCTCCTAGATGACACGGGGAGCTCTGGGGTGCACAGGAGCCCCTAGATGACACGGGGAGCTCTGGGGTGCACGGGAGCCCCTAGATGACATGGGAGTCACTAGATGACACGGGGTGAGTGGAAGCCCCTAGATGACACGGGGTGCTCTGAGGTGCACAGGAGCCCCTGGATGACACTGGGTGCTCGGGAGCCCCTTGATGACATAGGGTGAGTGGGAGCCCCTAGATGACACGGGGCGCTCTGGGGTGCACAGGAGCCCCTAGATGACACGGGGCTCTCTGGGGTCCACAGGAGCTCCTAGATGACACGGGGCGCTCTGGGGTGCACGGGAGCCCCTAGATGACATGGGAGTCACTAGATGACACGGGGTGAGTGGGAGCCCCTAGATGACACGGGGTGCTCTGAGGTGCACGGGAGCCCCTGGATGACACGGGGTGCTCAGGAGCCCCTTGATGACATAGGGTGAGTGGGAGCCCCTAGATGACACGGGGCGCTCTGGGGTGCACAGGAGCCCCTAGATGACACGGGGCGCTCTGGGGTCCACAGGAGCTCCTAGATGACACGGGGCGCTCTGGGGTGCACGGGAGCCCCTAGATGACACGGGAGTCACTAGATGACACGAGGTGAGTGGGAGCCCCTAGATGACACGGGGTGCTCTGAGGTGCACGGGAGCCCCTGGATGACACTGGTTGCTCAGGAGCCCCTTGATGACATAGGGTGAGTGGGAGCCCCTAGATGACACGGGGCGCTCTGGGGTGCACAGGAGCCCCTAGATGACACGGGGCGCTCTGGGGTCCACAGGAGCTCCTAGATGACACGGGGCGCTCTGGGGTGCACGGGAGCCCCTAGATGACATGGGAGTCACTAGATGACACGGGGTGAGTGGGAGCCCCTAGATGACACGGGGCGCTCTGGGGTGCACGGGAACCCCTAGATGACATGGGAGTCACTAGATGACACGGGGTGAGTGGGAGCCCCTAGATGACACGGGGCGCTCTGGGGTACACGGGAGCCCCTATATGACACGGGGAGCTCTGGGGTGCACAGGAGCCCCTAGATGACACGGGGTGCTCTGGGGTGCACGGGAGCCCCTAGATGACATGGGAGTCACTAGATGACACGGGGTGAGTGGGAGCCCCTAGATGACATGGGGTGCTCTGAGGTGCACGGGAGCCCCTGGATGACACTGGGTGCTCGGGAGCCCCTTGATGACATAGGGTGAGTGGGAGCCCCTAGATGACACGGGGCGCTCTGGGGTGCACGGGAGCTCCTAGATGACACGGGGAGCTCTGGGGTCCACAGGAGCCCCTAGATGAGACGGGGAGCTCTGGGGTGCACGGGAGCTCCTAGATGACACGGGGAGCTCTGGGGTGCACAGGAGCCCCTAGATGACACGGGGTGCTCTGGGGTGCACGGGAGCCCCTAGATGACATGGGAGTCACTAGATGACACGGGGTGAGTGGAAGCCCCTAGATGACACGGGGTGCTCTGAGGTGCACAGGAGCCCCTGGATGACACTGGGTGCTCGGGAGCCCCTTGATGACATAGGGTGAGTGGGAGCCCCTAGATGACACGGGGCGCTCTGGGGTGCACAGGAGCCCCTAGATGACACGGGGCTCTCTGGGGTCCACAGGAGCTCCTAGATGACACGGGGCGCTCTGGGGTGCACGGGAGCCCCTAGATGACATGGGAGTCACTAGATGACACGGGGTGAGTGGGAGCCCCTAGATGACACGGGGTGCTCTGAGGTGCACGGGAGCCCCTGGATGACACGGGGTGCTCAGGAGCCCCTTGATGACATAGGGTGAGTGGGAGCCCCTAGATGACACGGGGCGCTCTGGGGTGCACGGGAGCCCCTAGATGACATGGGAGTCACTAGATGACACGGGGTGAGTGGGAGCCCCTAGATGACACGGGGCGCTCTGGGGTGCACAGGAGCCCCTAGATGACACGGGGCGCTCTGGGGTCCACAGGAGCTCCTAGATGACACGGGGCGCTCTGGGGTGCACGGGAGCCCCTAGATGACATGGGAGTCACTAGATGACACGGGGTGAGTGGGAGCCCCTAGATGACACGGGGTGCTCAGGAGCCCCTGGGTGACACGGGGTGCTCTGGGGTGCACGGGAGCCCCTGGATGACACAGGGTGCTTGGGAGCCCCTGGATGACACGGGGTGTTTGGGAGCCCCTGGATGACACGGGGTGAGTGGGAGCCCCTAGATGACACGGGGTTCTCAGGAGCCCCTGGATGACACGGGGTGCTCTGGGGTGCATGGGAGCCCCTAGATGACACGGGGTGAGTGGGAGCCCCTAGATAACACGGGGTGCTCTGGGGTGCACGGAAGCTCCTAGATGACACGGGGTGCTCAGGAGCCCCTGGATGACACTGGTTGCTCAGGAGCCCCTGGATGACACGGGGAGCTCTGGGGTCCACAGGAGCCCCTAGATGACACGGGGTGCTCTGGGGTGCACGGGAGCCCCTAGATGACATGGGAGTCACTAGATGACACGGGGTGAGTGGGAGCCCCTAGATGACACGGGGTGCTCAGGAGCCCCTGGATGACACGGGGTGCTCTGGGGTGCACGGGTGCCCCTGGATGACACAGGGTGCTTGGGAGCCCCTGGATGACACGGGGTGTTTGGGAGCCCCTGGATGACACGGGGTGAGTGGGAGCCCCTAGATGACACGGGGTGAGTGGGAGCCCCTAGATGACACGGGGTGAGTGGGAGCCCCTAGATGACATGGGGTGCTCTGGGGTGCACAGGAGCCCCTAGATGACATGGGAGTCACTAGATGACACGGGGTGAGTGGGAGCCACTAGATGACACGGGGTGAGTGGGAGCCCCTAGATGACATGGGGTGCTCTGGGGTGCACAGGAGCCCCTAGATGACATGGGAGTCACTAGATGACACGGGGTGAGTGGGAGCCCCTAGTTGACACTGGGTGCTCTGAGGTGCACGGGAGTCCCTGGATGACACTGGGTGCTCGGGAGCCCCTTGATGACACAGGGTGAGTGGGAGCCCCTAGATAACACGGGGTGCTCTGGGGTGCACGGAAGCTCCTAGGTGACACGGGGTGCTCTGGGGTGCACGGAAGCCCCTAGATGACACGGGGTGAGTGGGAGCCCCTAGATAACACAGGGTGCACAGAAGCCCCTAGATGACACGGGGTAAGTGGGAGCCCCTAGTTGACACGGGGCGCTCTGGGGTCCACAGGAGCCCCTAGATGACACGGGGTGAGTGGAAGCCCCCAGATGACACGGGGTGCTCTGGGGTGCACGGGAGCCCCTAGATGACATGGGAGTCACTACTCACTAGATGACACGGGGTGAGTGGGAGCCTCTGGATGATGCTGGGTGCTCTGAGGTGCACAGGAGCCCCTGGATGACACAGGGTGAGTGGGAGCCCCTAGATAACACAGGGTGCACAGAAGCCCCTAGATGACACGGGGTAAGTGGGAGCCCCTAGATGACACGGGGCGCTCTGGGGTCCACAGGAGCCCCTAGATGACACGGGGTGAGTGGAAGCCCCCAGATGACACGGGGTGCTCTGGGGTGCACGGGAGCCCCTAGATGACATGGGAGTCACTACTCACTAGATGACACGGGGTGAGTGGGAGCCTCTGGATGATGCTGGGTGCTCTGAGGTGCACAGGAGCCCCTGGATGACACAGGGTGAGTGGGAGCCCCTAGATAAATTTCCCATGATGCTTGTGCACTTTGCAATGTAGTTGAGAATCATGGGAAATGTAGTTCCAAAACATCTGGGGTGCCAAGGTTTGCCATCACTGACATAGGGTGAGTGGGAGCCCCTAGATAACACGGGGGGCTCTGGGGTCAGTGGGAGCCCGTGGATGATGCTGGGTGCTCTGGGGTGCACGGGAGCCCCTGGATGAGACAGAGTGCTCGGGAGCCCCTAGATAACACGGGGTGCTCTGGGGTCAGTGGGAGCCCGTGGATGATGCTGAGTGCTCTGAGGTGCACGGGAGCCCCTGGATGACACAGAGTGCTCGGGAGCCCCTAGATAACACGGGGTGCTCTGGGGTGCACGGGAGCCCCTAAATGACACAGGGTAAGTGGGAGCCCCTAGATGACACGGGGTGCTCAGGAGCCCCTGGATGACACTGGTTGCTCAGGAGCCCCTGGATGACACGGGGTGAGTGGGAGCCCCTAGATGACACGGGGAGCTTTGGGGTCCACAGGAGCCCCTAGATGACACGGGGTGCTCTGGGGTGCACGGGAGCCCCTAGATGATATGGGAGTCACTAGATGACACGGGGTGAGTGGGAGCCCCTAGATGACACGGGGTGCTCAGGAGCCCCTTGATGACACTGGTTGCTCAGGAGCCCCTGGATGACACGGGGTGCTCTGGGGTGCACGGGAGCCCCTGGATGACATGGGGTGCTAGTGGCACCCCGAGCACCCTGTGTCATCTCATTGATCCCCTGTGCACCCCGTGATTCCAGTGCACATTGAAGCATCCTATGTCCTCTCTTGACTCCAGTACATCTCTGTGATCTCGGGGCTCCCCGGTCACCCCTCATCTCCAGCAGGGTCAGCACCCCCCACATCATCCTGGGGCCCCTTGTGACCTCAGTGCACGCCGTGATTTTAATGCACCCTGACAACTCCTAGGGGACACGTACTCCTTACTGTAGCACTTATGGGGGAAGGGAGGGATAATTGTACCCTGTATGGGGGATGGGAGGGATAATTGTACCCTGTATGGGGGAAGGGAGGGATAATTGTACCCTGTATGGGGGATGGGAGGGATAATTGTACCCTGTATGGGGGAAGGGAGGGATAATTGTACCCTGTATGGGGGGAGGGAGGGATAATTTGACCCTATATGAGGGGAGGGAGGGATAATTGTACCCTGTATGGGGGATGGGAGGGATAATTGTACCCTGTATGGGGGAAGGGAGGGATAATTGTACCCTGTATGGGGGATGGGAGGGATAATTGTACCCTGTATGGTGGAGGGAGGGATAATTGTACCATGTATGGGGGATGGGAGGGATAATTGTACCCTATATGGGGGAAGGGAGGGATAATTGTACCCTGTATGGGGGATGGGAGGGATAATTGTACCCTATATGGGGGATGGGAGGGATAATTGTACCCTATATGGGGGGAGGGAGGGATAATTGTACCCTGTATGGGGGATGGGAGGGATAATTGTACCCTGTATGGGGGATGGGAGGGATAATTGTACCCTGTATGGGGGATGGGAGGGATAATTGGACCCTATATGGGGGATGGGAGGGATAATTGGTCCCTATATGGGGATGGGAGGGATAATTGGACCCTATATGGGGGGAGGGAGGGATAATTGGACCCTGTATGGGGGATGGGAGGGATAATTGTACCCTGTATGGGGGATGGGAGGGATAATTGGACCCTATATGGGGGATGGGAGGGATAATTGGACCCTATATGGGGGATGGGAGGGATAATTGGACCCTATATGATGAAATCTCTGACCTTCCCTGTTTTTCCCTCCAGCACCAAGAAGCGCTCCTTTATTCTGGACCCCTCCAGGGACTTGTACTACGCCTGGCTCAATGTCATGGTCTTTCCCGTCACCTACAACTGGGTCATCATCATCTGCAGGTAATGAGGAGCTCATTGCAGAGCCAATGGACATCCGGAGTTTTCAGGAGCTTTGCCAAAATAATCAACCGATGGATCCCAGAAATCCGAATTCCACCAATCGTAGAGCCACTGGTCTCGGCTCCGAAGTTAATGATAGGTGGGCGGCACCAATGCAAATGGGAGGTGGATGACAACCTTTCAGGGCCCTGACCCCGGGGGGGGGGGGGGGGGGACGACGTAACTGGAGAAAGGTGGTTACCGTATATTTACCACAAAAACTGGGAAAATGTATTGACCCGAGTGTAAGCCTAGGGTGTCCATCTACATGCCTCACTGTGCCCATGCCTCACTGTGCCCCACTTTGCCTCACTGTGTCCATTTGCATGCCTCACTTTACCCCACTATGCCTTACTGTGCCCCACTGTGCCCCACTTTGCCTCACTGTGCCCCACTTTGCCTCACTGTGCCCCACTTTGCCTCACTGTGCCCCACTTTGCCTCACTTTGCCTCACTTTGCCCCACTTTGCCTCACTGTGCCCCACTTTGCCTCACTGTGCCCCACTTTGCCTCACTGTGCCACACTTTGCCTCACTGTGCCCCACTTTGCCTCACTTTGCCTCACTTTGCCTCACTGTGCCCCACTGTGCCCCACTGTGCCCTACTTTGCCTCACTTTGCCCCACTTTGCCCCACTTTGCCCCACTGTGCCTCACTGTGCCTCACTGTGCCTCACTGTGCCCCACTTTGCCCCACTTTGCCTCACTGTGCCCCACTTTGCCTCACTGTGCCCCACTTTGCCTCACTGTGCCCCACTTTGCCTCACTGTGCTTTACTTTGCCTCACTGTGCTCTACTTTGCCCCACTGTGCCCCACTTTGCCTCACTGTGCCCCACTTTGCCTCACTGTGCCCCACTTTGCCTCACTGTGCCCCACTTTGCCCCACTGTGCCCCACTTTGCCTCACTGTGCCCCACTTTGCCTCACTGTGCCCCACTTTGCCTCACTTTGCCCCACTTTGCCTCACTGTGCCCCACTTTGCCTCACTTTGCCCCACTTTGCCTCACTTTGCCCCACTTTGCCTCACTGTGCCCCACTTTGCCTCACTTTGCCTCACTTTGCCTCACTGTGCCCCACTTTGCCTCACTTTGCCCCACTGTGCCCCACTTTGCCCCACTTTGCCCCACTTTGCCCCACTTTGCCTCACTTTGCCTCACTTTGCCCCACTGTGCCTCAATGTGCCTCACTGTGCCCCACTGTGCCTCACTGTGCCTCACTGTGCCCCACTTTGCCTCACTGTGCCCCACTGTGCCCCACTTTGCCTCACTGTGCCCCACTTTGACCCACTTTGACCCACTTTGCCTCACTTTGCCCTACTTTGCCTCACTGTGCCCCACTTTGCCTCGCTGTGCCCCACTGTGCCCCAATTTGCCCCACTGTGCCCCACTGTGCCCCACTGTGCCCCACTTTGCCTCACTTTGCCTCACTGTGCCCCACTTTGCCCCACTGTGCCCCACTTTGCCTCACTGTGCCCCACTTTGCCTCACTGTGCCCCACTTTGCCTCACTGTGCCCCACTTTGCCCCACTTTGCCTCACTGTGCCCCACTTTGCCTCACTGTGCCCCACTTTGCCTCACTTTGCCACACTGTGCCCCACTTTGCCACACTGTGCCCATGACTAGACTGACGTTTAAAATGGGAGTCTATGGAAGGGGTGCCTGGGTTTTGAAAAATCGGTGCTCCTCGGCCATAGGCCCCTCAAACAACAAACTTTGCACACTTGTAGCCCAACTTCTCCTCTACAAGTGTGCCAATTTCCGGGCCCAGGAGACCTAGAACCGGCCAGTACCGGGTCCCCAAATTCACCGGAGAAATTACAGTTTAACATGGGAGTCTATGGAAGGGGTGCCCAGGTTTGAAAAATCGGTGCTCCCCGGCCGTAGGTCCCCCAGACAACAAACTTTGCACACTTGTAGAGGTAGAGTGTGGCTAAATGTGTGCCAAGATCTGGGTCCAGGGGACCTACGACCGGCCGGGATCGGGTCCTCAAAGTCACCAGAGAAATTACTGTTTAACATGGGAGTCTATGAAAGGGGTTCCCGGACTTGAAAAATCTGTACTCCCCGACTATAGGGTTCCCGGACAAAAAACTTTGCACACTTGTAGATGAGAAATGGGGCTACATGTGTGCCAGGTTCCGGGTCCAGGAGACCTACGACCGGCCAGTATCGGGTCCCCAAAGTCAGCAGAGAAATTACCGTTTAACATGGGAGTCTATGGAAGGGGTGCCCGGATCTGAAAAATCGGTGCTCCCCGGCCGTAGGTCCCCCAGACAACAAACATTGCACACTTGTAGAGGAAGAGTGGGGCTACATGTGTGCCAAGATCCGGGTCCAAGGGACCTACGACCGGCCAGCATCGGGTCCTCGAAGTCACCAGAGAAATTACCGTTTAACATGGGAGTCTATGGAAGGGGTGCCCGGATTTGAAAAATTGGTGCTCCCCGGCCGTAGGTCCCCCAGACAACAAACATTGCACACTTGTAGAGGAAGAGTGGGGCTACATGTGTGCCAAGATCCGGGTCCAGGGGACCTACGACCGGCCGGCATCGGGTCCTCGAAGTCACCAGAGAAATTACCATTTAACATGGGAGTCTATGGAAGGGGTGCCCGGATTTGAAAAATCGGTACTCCCCGACTATAGGGCTCCCGGACAAAAAACTTTGCACACTTGTAGAGGAGAAATAGGGCTACATGTGTGCCAAGTTCTAGGGCCAGGGGACATACGACCGGCTGGTACCGGGCACAACCACCAACCAACACTGGTTGTGTTGTTTAACCACTAGGGGCCCGCGCTATGGCCGAATGACGGTTGACGGCTACAGCGCGGACCTCAAATGCCAGGAGGCCATCAATAGACGTCCTCCCCTTTTGCACGCGCCCCCTGCAGGGCGCACGCGGCTTGCGCTGCGGTCACTGAGACCCGGGTGATCACAGATCCGAGGAAGGGGCTGGTCAGCCAATGTCCGCTAATCACGTGATGTAATGGGCATCGGTCCCCAGTGGAAGAGGCACGTCAGCCTCATTAGAGCCCACAGTGACCACCAGTGCAATAAATGCCACCTATCAATGCCCACCATTGGTGCCAGTCAGTGCCGACTATCAGTCTCACCTACCAGTGCCCATCACTGCCACCCATCAGTGACACCTATTAGTGCCAATTCTCAGTGCCACCTATCAATGCCCTCCAGTGCTCCCCTTTCAGTGCCGCCTTATCAGTGCCCATGAGTGCAGCCTCATCAGCGTACATCAATGACGGAGAAAAATTACCCGTTTGCAAAAAAAATTAACAAAATAAAAGATTTTTTATTTATTTTTTTAGGTGATCAAATACCACCAAAAGAAAACTCTATTTGTGGGGGAAAAAATGATAAAAATGATCATGTGTGTACAGTGTTGCATGACCGCGCAATTTTCTTAGTCGCCTTGCAGTGGCCCTGATCCCGATCGCTCTGTACTTCTCCCGCCAGGTCCTGTTTCTCAGAGCTGCAGTACGACTACCTGAGCGTCTGGCTGAGCCTGGACTACCTGTGTGATATCCTCTACATCCTGGACATCGTCATCAACTTCCATACAGGTCTGAGCGCCGTGACGTCGTATATTGTATTTATGTTCTGCCTGATCTAAAAAACAAAATCTACCCGATTTTTATCTGAAGCCTCGTACACACCATCGGACTTCCATCGGATTATTCGGTGAATTTTGCTACAAAGGGCGTTGGCCTGGCCGCCATCAGGAATCAGGGTGGGGCCCCTTACACAGCTTCAGGCATGGGCCCCCTGGAGCAGAGAACCAGTGGGGTGGGGAGGGTTGGGGTGCTGCCGCCTCAAATTGAGAAACGGGGGGCCATGAATTGAGAAGCGGGGGGGTACCACAAATTGGGGGGGGGGGGATTGTCCTGGGGACCTCTAGGCCCCTTACAAAAAAAGTAAAAAAAAATAAAAATGATATATAAATTTAAAAACGCCATCTGGGGCCCTGGGGACCTCTGGACCCTTAAATAAAAAGAAAAAAAAATGTAAAAAAATATATAAAATAAAAATGTATTTATTTTTTATTAAAAAAAAAAATGGGGGGGGGGTTGCCATCCGGGCCCCTGAGGACCTCCGTGCCCCTTTTAATAAAAATAAAAAAGGGTAAAAAAAATATATAAAATATTTTAAAAAAATGTTAGAAAAAAAAGGGGGTTGCCATCCGGGCCCCTGAGGACCTCCGTGCCCCTTTTAATAAAAATAAAAAAGGGTAAAAAAAATATATAAAATATTTAAAAAAAATGTTAGAAAAAAAAGGGGGTTGCCATCCGGGCCCCTGAGGACCTCCGTGCCCCTTTTAATAAAAATAAAAAAGGGTAAAAAAAATATATAAAATATTTTAAAAAAATGTTAGAAAAAAAGGGGGTTGCCATCCGGGGCCGTGGGGATTTCTGTTCCCCTTTTAATAAAAATAAAAAAGGGTAAAAAAATATATAAAATATTTTAAAAAAATGTTAGAAAAAAAGGGGGTTGCCATCCGGGGCCGTGGGGATTTCTGTTCCCCTTTTAATAAAAAGAAAAAAGGGGGAAAAAAAGAAATAAAAAAATTATATAATATATATATATATATATATATATATATATATATTTTTTTTTATAAAAAAAAGGGGGGGGGGGTTGCCATCCGGGGCCCTGGGGACCTCTGTTCCCCTTTTAATAAAAAGAAAAAAAGGGGAAAAAAGAAATAAAAAAAATATAAAAAATATATTTTTTTTTTATAAAAAAGGGGGGGGGGGTGTTGCCATTCGGGGGCCCTGGAGACCTCTGTTCCCCTTTATTAAAAATAAATAAATAAGTGTATAAACATTATGGCCCGGATTCACAAAGCACTTACGCCAACGTATCTCGAGATACGCCGCGTAAGTGTAAATATGCGCCGTCGTACCTGTGCGCCGTACCCACAGAACTAAGATACATCTAAAAACAGATTTCAGTCCACCAACGTAACTTGGGTAGAGCGGGCGCATAGTTGCGCTGGACGCATTTGGCGCTCCCATTGATTTCCTATTCAAATATGCAAATGAGGGAGATACGCCAATTCACGAACGTACTTGCGCCCGGCGCATGATTTAAGCGGTTTGCGCAAGTCGTACGTTCGGCGTAAAGTTATTTCCCATATTGGAGGCGCAACTCATGCAAAGGTATGGACCAGGGAACACAGCCGTCGTATTTTACGTTGTACGTGAATAGGGCTGGGCGTAGGTTACGTTCACACCGTAGGCAGTGATGAGATGTATCTTAGGCAATTGTTCTGACGTGATTCTGAGCATGCGCACTGGGATACGTCCACAGGGGACGGCGCATGCGCCGTTCGTTTTAAGTACTCGGACCATCATTTGCATGGGGTCACGCTTCATTTAAATGTATCGCACCCACTTCCAGCAGACTTCCACTTACTCCTACGAAATATATGGTACGCCGGCGAAGAGTTGAGAGCATTTGCTTTGTGAATTCCACGCTTGCCTCTCCGCGCTGCGCCGGCGTATCGTAAAAGACATACGCTACGGCGGCACATATATGCGCCGATGTATGTGAATCCGGGCCTATATGTACATTTGTGTCTCTCTTTTTTCTCCGCCCCTTCTTTTTTTTTTTTGTATGGTTTTGAATTATATCAAATATGGTATTTATGCATTTCTCTATCAACATTACGAAACGCGTAGGCCCTTCTATCTTCTATGCTTGGGAATCGCACACCCTGAACTTGAAACTCCTAAACTGTAACTTTGTTTTTTATTTCATGCTTTAATCTTTCGGTATTACTGCCTCCGTGGCAGGAAAATAAAAGTTGTTTATTTTTCTTTTAATCTTAGGATTGCAATATTTATTTACTCTGAGGCGCACACAAAGTCCCACCCCGTTCAACCTTTTTCTTCAAACAGTTGCATGGCCAAGAGGACCTAAGTGAGGACTAGTGTTGCTCACGAATATTCGCAACACTCGAATATCGCGGCGAATATTCGCTATTTCGAATATTCGTATTTTTCAAACTTCGCAATCAATTTCGCACTCGCGAAATTTCGCAATTTTTTTTTTTTTATAAAATATAGCGAATATTCGTGATATTTTATAAAAAAAAAAAAAATTGCGATATTTCGCCAATGCGAAATTTCGCTAAAGCGAAATGTCGCATTTTTTTTTTTTTTTTTATAAAATATCACGAATATTCGATATTTACGAATATTCGCTATATTTTATCCGAAAAAAAATAGCGATCATTTTCGCTTTCGCATATGCGAAATTTCGCTTTTTTTTTTTATAAAATATAGCGAATATTCGTAAATATCGAATATTCGTGATATTTTATCAAAAAAAAAAAAAAATAGCGAAATTTCGCATTAGCAAAATTTCGCATTGGCGAAATTTCGCATTTTTTTTTTTTTTTTTTTATAAAATATCACGAATATTCGATATTAACGAATATTCGCGAATATTCTTCGAAATATTCGCGAAATATCGCGAAATCGTATTCGATTTCGCGATATTTCGCGTTATTCGAGTTATTCGCGAATACTCGAATATGCAATATTCATAGGGAATATTCGCAATGCGAATTGGCGTATTCCGCTCATCACTAGTGAGGACTAGAGTGTACTTTAGAAAACTTTTTTTTTAAATGCAGCCATGTGTCCCCAAATGCAGCCTTGTCCCTAAATGCAGCCTTATCCCTAAATGCATCCTTATCCACAAATCCAGCCATGTCCCCAAAGAGAAAGCCAAGCCCCTCCCCCGCCACCGCCTAGTTGGATCAGCGCGGGGAACATTACAGCTGGGATGGGTGATTTATCTATCAAAGTGCCCAGACAAGGGGGAGGGGCTATATATGACGACGTGCGGGGGGGAACACACAGCTATTTACATGAAAGCTGTAATGTTCCCCGCGCTGATCAACTAGACGGGGGGGGGGGGGGGGGGGGGGGGGGGGTACTGGCTTTCTCTTTGGGGACTAGACGGCGGCAGCAGCTCTCCTCCATTAGCGACATATCCCCGAGGACTGCTCTCCACCCACTCTCCACCCCCTCTCCACCCGCTCTCAGAAAAAAAAAGTATTGGTGAAGCATCGGGAGATTTTTTTTGCGAGTACAAGTATTCGCGCAAATTCTCAGTATCGGTCCCGATACGGATACTAGTATCGGTATCAGGACAACCCTAGTTTGGTATAATGTGGTATAGGGGCAGTCTAGGTTTGGAATAAGTGCTATATAGAGCGCGGTATGGATTGGGTACACTTGGTCTCCTGCTCTCAGTGGCTCAGCCCCTTTTTTTCACTGGATTCTGATTGGAATCAACGCGTTTCAAGGGACAGAAGCTAATTTCCTCAGGAGGGCTTGGGAGAACACAACACCTGCTTAATTATACAAGGAAGAATATATTTGTTGTATTATACAAAATATATGCTATTCAAACACATCAACTCATCCTAATGTATTATACAAACTGCATGTAACAGAAGTAGAGCTGGGAGGAGGGAGAGTTTTGCTCGGGGGTGGGCTTTAGATATTCAGTCCCGAAATACTTTCCTAAAAAGGCTCTCCTTTTATCTTCTTTAGGGTTCTTGAAAGAAGGGATCCTGGTGAGGGACAAGAAGCAGATCGCTCGGCTGTATCTGAGCTCCGCCAAGTTCCGTTGGGATATCCTTTCCGTGCTTCCAACTGACTTCCTTTACTTCAAGTTTGGCATCCATACTCCCGCCGTACGAATTAACCGCTTCCTTCACGTCCATCCTCTCTTCGAGGCCTTCGATCGCACAGAGACTCGAATCCCGTACCCAAACGTTTTCCGGATCTGCAAACTGATGGCCTACATCTTTGTGGTCATCCACTGGAACAGTTGCGTTTATTTTGCCCTGTCCGGCTACATTGGCTTTGGCAAGGACGAGTGGGTGTACCCCAACATCTCTGACCCGGAATTTGCCAGGCTGGGGCGTCAATATCTCTACAGCTTCTACTTCTCCACCCTCATCCTCACCACTGTGGGGGACGTTCCCGCGCCCAAGCAGGAGGAGGAATACCTTTTCATGACGGCGGACTTCCTCATTGCCGTTCTGGGGTTTGCCACCATCTTGGGGAGCATCAGCTCTGTGGTGGCCAACGTGAACGACGCGGATAAAGCCTTCTACCCCGATTACGACCAGATCAAGCAGTACATGAAGATGTACAAGGTCAACAAAAGCGTGAGGAAGAAGGTCATCGCCTGGCATCAGCACCTTCAAATCAACAAGAAGATGACCAACGAGAACCAGATCTTGATGAACCTGCCGGAGAAGCTGAGGGTGGAGGTGGCCGTCAGCGTCCACATGTCCACGCTGAGCAAAGTGCAGATTTTTCAGAACTGCGAGAAGGGCCTGCTGGAGGAGCTGGTGCTGAGGCTGAAGCCGCAGGTCTACAGCCCAGGGGAGTACGTGTGTAAGAAGGGCGACATCGGGCGCGAGATGTACATCATCAAGGAGGGGAAGCTGGCGGTGGTGGCAGACGATGGAGTGACGCAGTTTGCTGTCCTCGGGGAAGGGAACTACTTTGGAGAGATAAGCATCCTCAACATCAAAGGTAGGTCAAGACTTTGGTTCGGTAGCAAAACTGTACCCCAAGGAAAGGTCTTTGATGGGGCTCCCAGAATGTATATCTATCCATCCAGTTCTGAGGTTTACACAGTTCTGCCATCCAGAACAGAGCAGGAGACTTGAGTTTTTTCTGCGGCAGTAAAACTTCAGGTCTTGTCCCCCCCCCCCCCCCCAGTCTGTGATTGTGTCACGTACCTGGCGGTAGAGCCTGATATGCAGAGGACAGCCTCTCTTACAGCTCTGACTCCAGGCCCCTGGTAGAGCAGACAGGAGGCGTAAGAGTGCAGAGTCGCAAGAGTGCCTGGCAGGATCGCTGATAATGTCGCTGGACTGGAACCCCTGAAGAGATTGCAGAGGAACACCGGTACAGGAGAAGACCAGGAGCAGCTGTCAGCAGATAGCAGGAACTGGCTTGATACAGGAACACCACAGACAGGAGAGCAGATGTAGCTGCGGGTGGGGTCAGGGCCGTCTTGATAGCATCATGGACCCCTCGGCAAAGTAATGCTCTGGGGCCCCTACAATGCAGGTAAACAGAAATCACATAGGTAGGTGGCAGACAAGTGGAGCTTCCCCTTGTGGGTGATGCTCCGCATTAAGTACATGAACAATCCTTCTGTACAGCAAATACTACATACATAAAGTGACAAAGCTGCTAGATTGATATCCCCCCAGAGCTCTGACCCCTCTACACCCCAGATATCCCCCCAGCACTCTGACCCCTCTACACTCCAGATATCCCCCAGCACTCTGACCCTCTACACTCCAGATATCCCCCCAGCACTCTGACCTCTCTACACTCCAGATATCCCCCAGCACTCTAACCCCTCTACACTCCAGATATCCCCCAGCACTCTAACCCCTCTACACTCCAGATATCCCCCAGCACTCTAACCCCTCTACACTCCAGATATCCCCCAGCACTCTAACCCCTCTACACTCCAGATATCCCCCAGCACTCTAACCCCTCTACACTCCAGATATCCCCCAGCACTCTAACCCCTCTACACTCCAGATATCCCCCAGCACTCTGACCTCTCTACACTCCAGATATCCCCCCAGCACTATGACCTCTCTACACTCCAGATATCCCCCAGCACTCTAACCCCTCTACACTCCAGATATCCCCCAGCACTCTAACCCCTCTACACTCCAGATATCCCCCAGCACTCTAACCCCTCTACACTCCAGATATCCCCCAGCACTCTAACCCCTCTACACTCCAGATATCCCCCAGCACTCTAACCCCTCTACACTCCAGATATCCCCCAGCACTCTAACCCCTCTACACTCCAGATATCCCCCAGCACTCTAACCCCTCTACACTCCAGATATCCCCCAGCACTCTAACCCCTCTACACTCCAGATATCCCCCCAGCACTCTGACCTCTCTACACTCCAGATATCCCCCCAGCACTATGACCTCTCTACACCCCAGATATCCCCCCAGCACTCTGACCCCTCTACACCCCAGCACTCTGACCCCTCTACACCCCAAATATCCCCCCCAGCACTCTGACCCCTCTACACCCCAGATATCCCCCCCAGCACTCTGACCCCTCTACAGCCCAGATATCCCCCCAGCACTCTGACCCGTCTACACCTCAGATATCCCCCCAGCACTCTGACCCCTCTACACCCCAGATATCCCCCCAGCACTCTGACCCCTCTACTCCCCAGATATCCCCCCAGCACCCTGACCCCTCTACTCCCCATATATCCCCCCAGCACTCTGACCCCTCTACTCCCCAGATATCCCCCCAGCACCCTGACCCCTCTACTCCCCATATATCCCCCCAGCACTCTGACCCGTCTACACCCCAGATATCCCCCAGCACTCTGACCCGTCTACACCCCAGATATCCCCCCAGCACTCTGACCCCTCTACACCCCAGATATCACCCCAGCACTCTGACCCCTCTACACCCCAGATATCCCCCCAGCACTCTGACCCCTCTACACCCCAGATATCCCCCCAGCACTTTGACCCCTCTACACCCCAGATATTCCCCCAGCACTCTGACCCCTCTACACCCCAGATATCCCCCCAGCACTCTGACCCCTCTACACTCCAGATATCCCCCCAGCACTCTGACCCCTCTACACTCCAGATATCCCCCCAGCACTCTGACCCCTCTACACCCCAGATATCCCCCCAGCACTCTGACCCCTCTACACCCCAGCACTCTGACCCCTCTACACCCCAAATATCCCCCCCAGCACTCTGACCCCTCTACACCCCAGATATCCCCCCCAGCACTCTGACCCCTCTACAGCCCAGATATCCCCCCAGCACTCTGACCCATCTACACCCCAGATATCCCCCCAGCACTCTGACCCCTCTACACCCCAGATATCCCCCCAGCACTCTGACCCCTCTACTCCCCAGATATCCCCCCAGCACCCTGACCCCTCTACTCCCCATATATCCCCCCAGCACTCTGACCCCTCTACACCCCAGATATACCCCCAGCACTCTGACCCCTCTACACCCCAGATATCCCCCAGCACTCTGACCCGTCTACACCCCAGATATCCCCCCACCACTCTGACCCCTCTACACCCCAGATATCACCCCAGCACTCTGACCCCTCTACACCCCAGATATCCCCCCAGCACTCTGACCCCTCTACAGCCCAGATATCCCCCAGCACTCTGACCCGTCTACACCCCAGATATCCCCCCAGCCCTCGGACCCCTCTACACCCCAGATATCCCCCCAGCACTCTGACCCCTCTACACCCCAGATATCCCCCCAGCACTCTGACCCCTCTACACCCCAGATATCCCCCCAGCACTTTGACCCCTCTACACCCCAGATATCCCCCCAGCACTCTGACCCCTCTACACCCCAGATATCCCCCAGCACTCTGACCCCTCTACATCACATATATCCCCCCTAGCACTCTGACCTCTCTACACCCCAGATATCCCCCCAGCACTCTGACCCCTCTACACCCCAGATATCCCCCCAGCACTCTGACCCCTCTACATCACATAAATCCCCCCAGCACTTTGACCCCTCTACACCCCAGATATCCCCCCAGCACTCTGACCCCTCTACACCCCAGATATCTCCCAGCACTCTGACCCCTCTACACCCCAGATATCCCCTCAGCACTCTGACCCCTCTACACCCCAGATATCCCCCAGCACTCTGACCCCTCTACATCACATAAATCCCCCCAGCACTTTGACCCCTCTACTCCCCAGATATCCCCCCAGCACTCTGACCCCTCTACACCCTATATAACGATGCTTTGGGGAGATAACAGGGGCCCCCATGCAGCTGAGGCCCCTGGGCGTTGCCCAGGTGTGCCCTCTCATCAGCCCTGGGTGGGGTGGATGCTCAACAGGACTCAGAAGAGCTGGAGAGATAGCAGGTGCAGGCAGGCCGGGTCATACATTGGTGGACAAGTCAGGAAGAGAAGCGTAGGCTGGAGCGGAGTTAAGGTACAGGCTGGGTTGGTATTGGGCTGGCAGTGAGGTAGCAGGAGGAGCAGGCAGATGCAAAGTCAAACAGGCCGGATCAGGTGCAGGCAGAAAGCAGGAGTGTCAAGGACAAGGCAGGTAACAGGAACAGGAATCAGATACAGGGGAACAGAACACACAAAAGACTTGAAGTAGAGATATTGGAATGATGTCTGCAGCTACAGACATCATCCCGTTCCCATTTTTTTTTTTTGGACGATTGGCTAATATGTCAAAGCCATCCTAGTGGCTGATTAGCTGCTGGATTGCTTTTGGAGGCAGTGGAAGGGGACATCCTACCCCCTCCCTCCTGGTGCTTCTTCAGGCTCTCCTGTGTGATCAGGGAGTCCAGGATACGACCTTGTGGAGATGCTGGGTTACCATAGAGCTGGCCGATGTCCGGATGGTCCCCGGCCAGCTCTATGATCCTGAGAGGCCAGAAGTAATGCCATGACATCACTTCCGTCTCTGGCAGATGTAGACACCGCCATTTTTTTCCCCTGGAAAGCAGAGATCAATTTAAAATATTTTGGGCCAGATCCACAAAAACGGGCATATCTTTAAGTGGGCGTAGCACATCTGATATGCGCTACGCCGACGTAACTTTGAGAGGCTCGTAGGGTATCCACAAAGCACTTGCTCCAATATGTGCGCCAGCATAAGGTAATTTGGCCAACGTAAGCCCGCGCAATTCAACCACACGTCTCTGACCACGGGGGCTCGGCGCCACACGTCTCTGACCACGGGGGCCCGGCGCCACACGTCTCTAAAAACAAGTGGGCTCGGCGCCACACGTCTCTGACCACGGGGGGCTCGGCGCCACACTTTTTTGACCACGGGGGGCTCGGCGCCACACGTCTCTGACCACGGGGGGCTCGGCGCCACACGTCTCTGACCACGGGGGGCTCGGCGCCACACGTCTCTGACCACGGGGGGCTCGGCGCCACACGTCTCTGACCACGGGGGGCTCGGCGCCAAACGTCTCTGATCATGGAGGCTCGACACCACATGTCTCTAATCATGGAGCCTCCATGATCAGAAAAACTGAAAGCCAGTGTTCCCACCATCTCCCTAGGGATGTACTAACCAGTGATATCTCTCATGTGCTCATTTGTCCAGGTAACACCTCCGGGAACCGTAGAACAGCCAACATAAAAAGCATCGGCTACTCCGACCTCTTCTGCCTCTCGAAGGAGGACCTGAAGGAAGTTCTCACTGTGTACCCCGACGCCAAAGCCATCTTGGAGGAGAAGGGACGGGAGATCCTCCTCAAGATGAAGAAGCTGGATGAGAAGCTGGCGGCCCACCTGGAGGCCAAGCAGCAGGAGATGGAGGAGAAGGTGTTGAGGCTGGAGGCCAACCTGGAGTCTCTGCAGACCAAGCTGGCCCGGCTCCTGGCTGAACTGGAGTCCAGCGCCGGAAAGATCCTCCAAAGGATTAAACGCATGGAGTGGGAGATCAGCCTGTGGGAAGAGGAACCTACAGAGGACAAACCCACCGCTGGGTCCGAGGATGAAGAGTGACCCAACGATGGAAGTCACTAGAAACAAGGGTTGTCTCGACTTTTTTAAGACCGTGTACAAGTACCGATACTTTTTTTCAAGTACTCGCCGATACTGATACTTTTTTTTTTTATTTCATGTGACAGTGGCAGTTTATTTTTTTCAGGGGGGAGGGGGGAGTGGATTGTCAGTGTGTTTTTTTTGTTTGTTTTTTATTTACATTTTTATTATTTTAAAAAAAAATCTATTGCAATTTTTATTTTATTTTTTTAATCAGCCCTGTTGGGGGTCTTTGGTGAGATATAAGGGGTCTTAACAGACTCTGGCACGGAGGACAGAGGGGGGAAGACGGCACGGAGGACAGAGGGGGGAAGACGGCACGGAGGACAGAGGGGGGAAGAGGACGGAGGACAGAGGGGGGAAGACGGCACGGAGGACAGAGGGGGGAAGACGGCACGGAGGACAGAGGGGGGAAGACGGCACGGAGGACAGAGGGGGGAAGACGGCACGGAGCACGGAGGGGGGCAAAGAAAGCACGGAGCACGGAGGGGGCAAAGACAGCACGGAGGGGGACAGTCAGCGGTGATCGGTGCGGCTTTGGGGGGAATTACAAGCACCGATCACCGCTGTATGACTTTAAGTAAAACAGCTAAAATGGGGCAATGCTCGGTATCGGGACATCCTTACTAGAAACTCATGTGGTGAGCTACCATCCCTGTGCAAGACTAACCCGGGGGTGAGGGAGTAATATGACTGCTCTACAAAACTTCCAAGGAGCCACTATAAACACTGGAAGAGAACGACCAAATCCAGGAGATTCTTCTATTAATGTGAAGTTAGCAAGTCAACCTAATAATTCGAAGGGCCCATTAATAATAATAAAAAAATTGCTGTGCATTTCCAAATGATTCCTGTATTGTGCCCAGCCAGACCCACGTCGGCCCATATTCACAGACGTCCAACGTACAATACGTAGGCTTGTGTTCCCTGGTCCATACCTTTGCATGGGTTGCGCCTCATCTATGGGGAATAACTTTACGCCGAACGTAAAAATTACGCAAACCGCTTATATCATGTGTCGGGCGCAAGTACGTTCGTGAACCGCCGTATTTGTGAATGCCTAATCAATGGGAGAAGCAACATACGTCCAGACCATATTTGCGCCCACCCCACGCCAGCGTAGGTAAGATACTTTGGGGTAGGATGGCTGGTTTTTAGGCGTATGTTAGTTTGTGACTCTGGCGCACACATACGCCGCGCACATTTGCCCTTACGTCGGCGTAACTTGATTTACGCTGGCGCAAGTGCTTTGTGAATCTGAGCCTTTATGGAGATTCTGTGCAATGGCTGCGTGAATAAGGCCTTTGCGTAACAATTATTATTATTATTTTTTTTTTTTTTTTAAATAGACCACCTCCTCATCTGAGATTTACACAATCCAGTACCCTCAGAAATTTAATTTGTGGTTTATATATAATATATTATTAATAATAAAATAAATATATGTTGTATACTGTGTGTGTGTGTGTATATATATATAATATTTTATTAATAAAATAAATATATGTTGTATAGTGTATATATAATATATTAATAATAAAATAAATATATGGTGTATATATAATATATTATTAATAATAAAATAAATATATGGTTTATATATAATATGTTATTAATAATAAAATACATATATGTTGTATACTGTGTGTGTGTATATATATATATATATATATATATATATATATATATAAAAATATATATAATATTTTAATAATAAAATAAGTATATGTTGTATAGTGTATATATAATATACTAATAATAAAATACATATATGGTTTATATATAATATATTATTAATAATAAAATAAATATATGGTTTATATATAATATATTATTAATAATAAAATAAATATATGGTTTATATATAATATATTAATAATAAAATAAATATATGGTGTATATATAATATATTATTAATAATAAAATAAATATATGGTTTATATATAATATATTATTAATAATAAAATAAATATATGTTGTACACTGTGTGTATATATATAATATATTAATAATAAAATAAATATATGGTTTATATATAATATATTAATAATAAAATAAATATATGGTTTATATATAATATATTATTAATAATAAAATAAATATATGTTGTATACTGTGTGTATATATATAATATATTAATAATAAAATAAATATATATCAGTTGCTGGCTGTTGCAACTTCTAATTAAGCCCTGTACAGAGGATCGGTTTATCCGGTGAAAACAGACCGATGGACCGATCGTGGGTGGGCCCCAACCGTTTGTTTTTCACCGGTTAAAAAAAAAATAGAACCTAGAAATGTTTTTCTTATGGATCATAAACCGATAGAAAAAAAAAACAAAAAACGATCGTCTGTGTGGCAGTCCATCGGTCAAAAAACTACGCATTCTCAGAATCGAGTCGACGCATGCTCGGAAGCATTGAACTTCATTTTTCTCAGTACATCGTTGTGTTTAACGTCACCGCGTTTGGACACGATCGGATTGTTGACTGATGGTGTGTAGACAAGACTGATGAAAATTCCTACTGTTCCGGTTGTATTGGCCCAGCCGGCGGCGGCGGTGGGGGGGGGGGGGGGGGGGGCACAGCTCCAGTGCAGACGGCTGAGGGTAAGGCAGCGGTGGCAGGAGAGGCGGCGAGCAAGCAGGACTCTGTTCGCTTGGTGGACGCTGCTAAATGTGAGGTTTATGTATGTTTTGAGGGGCCATTAGAAGCACACATGAAAACGGAGGTCAGAGAGGAGATATGGAAGGGGGAGAACGTGGAGATTTTCTCTCTACTACCATTAGAGAAATGTAATTTTGATAGGGTCAGCTACATGCACAGAGAGAGAAAGAGAGAGAGAGAGAGAGAGAGAGAGAGAGACACACACAGATAGAGAGAGGCATCAGGGAGAGAGAGAGAGAGAGAGACACGCACACAGAGATAGAGAGAGGCATCAGGGAGAGAGAGAGAGAGAGAGAGATAGAGACACACACACAAATAGAGAGAGGCATCAGGGAGAGAGAGAGAGAGACAGACAGAGATAGAGAGAGGCATCAGAGAGAGAGAGGAGCGAAAGACATGCACAGAGAGAGAGAGAGAGAGAGAGATAGAGACACACACACAGAGATAGAGAGAGGCATCAGGGAGAGAGAGAGAGAGAGAGACAGACACAGAGATAGAGAGAGGCATCAGAGAGAGAGAGGAGCGAGAGACATGCACACAGAGAGAGAGACACAGAGATAGAGAGAGGCATCAGAGAGAGAGAGAGGAGCGAGAGACATGCACAGAGACACAGAGAGAGAGAGAGAGACATCAGAGAGAGGAGAGAGATACATACACAGAGAGAGAGAGAGACACACACACACACAGATAGAGAGAGGCATCAGAGAGAGAGAGAGAGAGGAGAGAGAGACATCAGAGAGAGAGAGAGAGAGGAGAGAGATACATGCACAGAGAGAGAGAGACACACACAGATAGAGAGAGGCATCAGAGAGAGAGAGAGAGTGAGACAGAGAGAGGAGAGAGAGACACGCACATAGAGAGAAAGAGATGCACAGAGAGAGATACATGTGCAGAGAGAGAGAGAGACACACACACAGATAGAGAGAGGCATCAGAGAGAGAGAGAGAGAGAGAGAGGAGAGAGAGACATGCACAGAGAGAGAGAGAGACAGAGAGAGAGAGAGAGGAGAGAGAGAGACATGCACAGAGAGAGAGAGACATCAGAGAGAGAAAGGAGAGAGATACATGCACAGGGAGAGAGAGAGAGAGAGAGATACAGAGAGAGAAACACACACAGATAGAGAGAGGCATCAGAGAGAGAGAGAGACATCAGAGAGAGAGGAGAGAGATACATACACATAGAGAGAGACACACACACACAGATAGAGAGAGGCATCAGAGAGAGAGAGAGAGAGAGAGAGAGAGAGAGAGAGAGACATCAGAGAGAGAGGAGAGAGATACATACAGAGAGAGAGAGAGAGAGAGAGACACACACACACACAGATAGAGAGAGGCATCAGAGAGAGAGAGGAGAGAGATACATGCACAGGGAGAGAGAGAGAGAGTGAGACAGAGAGACAGAGAGAGGAGAGAGAGAGACACGCACATAGAGAGAAAGAGATGCACAGAGAGAGATACATGTGCAGAGAGAGAGAGAGAGACACACACAGATAGAGAGAGGCATCAGAGAGAGAGAGAGAGGAGAGAGAGACATGCACAGAGAGAGAGAGAGAGAGACACACACAGATAGAGAGAGGCATCAGAGAGAGAGAGAGAGAGAGAGGAGAGAGATACATACACAGAGAGAGAGAGAGAGAGAGAGAGACACACACACACAGATAGAGAGAGGCATCAGAGAGAGAGAGGAGAGAGATACATGCACAGGGAGAGAGAGAGAGAGAGTGAGACAGAGAGACAGAGAGAGGAGAGAGAGAGACACGCACATAGAGAGAAAGAGATGCACAGAGAGAGATACATGTGCAGAGAGAGAGAGAGAGAGAGACACACACACACATACACACACAGATAGAGAGAGGCATCAGAGAGAGAGAGAGGAGAGAGAGACATGAGAGAGAGAGAGAGAGAGAGAGAGAGAGAGAGAGGAGAGATACATGCACAGAGAGAGAGAGAGAGAGAGACACAGAGATAGAGAGAGGCATCAGAGAGAGGCATCAGAGAGAGGAGAGAGAGACATGCACAGAGAGAGAGGCATCAGAGAGTGAGACAGAGAGAGACACGCACAGAGAGAGAAAGAGATGCACAGAGAGCGATACATGTGGAGAGAGAGAGAGAGACATGCACAGAGAGATGCACAGAGAGAGAGAGAGACATGCACAGAGAGTGAGAGAACAGAAATAGACAGACTTGGACAGAGAGGGAGACAGGCAGAGAGAGAGAGACATGCACAGAGAGTGATAAAGAGACAGCGGAGAGAGACAGACATGCACAGAGAGATGCATATAGAGCAGAGAGAGAGAGATACATGCACATAGAAAGAGAGAGAGGCATAAGAGAGGGATGAGAAAGAGACATGCACAGAGAGTGAGAGAACAGAAATAGACAGACTTGGACAGAGAGGGAGACAGGCAGAGAGAGAGAGACAAGCACAGAGAGTGATAAAGAGACAGCGGAGAGAGACAGACATGCACAGAGAGATGCATATAGAGCAGAGAGAGAGATACATGCACATAGAAAGAGAGAGAGGCATAAGAGAGGGATGAGAAAGAGACATGCACAGACAGAGAGGCTCCGTAGTTGAAGCACACGGCTCTCTCGTCTCACAGAATAGGTGAAATAGTTAATAATGTTCCTGTTTCTCCGGCATTGGGGACATTTGGGAGTCTCCTGAGGTTTTCTAGAAAGAATCTCATAACCTCAACTTGTGAGGAACTCGTTATTATGTGAAAGCTCCTAAATGGAGATTGTTCTCTGTGGTTTATCAGCTGTCAGTTTTCACCTCCCCGTGTACATGAGACCGAAGAGTTCTACAAATACCGAGAGAGACGCCATCGCAGGCGATTCGCAGCGCCATTGTTTTATTGTCCCATAATACATCATGTGTGGGGGGAGGGGCAGGTTCATGGGGATAGGAGAGTTCCAGCAGTGAAAGGGTAAAGTGAGGGAAAGGGGGCGGGGCTGATGACACAGGACACCCCCTCCCCCATGGATACATTTTATATAAAGGAGGAAGATCTTCATCAACGGACACATTTCTTCTAACCAATGAAACGCCAACAAAAAAAGTATCACGGACAGTACTCAATTCTCTCTGTCACAATTGCACTAATACGGCTACGATCACATCAAATACTTCCAACCAATGAGAAGTCATTGTTTTATTACAGGAAGTTTACTCCCTGAGCTACAAGAAAATGGAGGACACTCCTCCCCCTTGCTGAGCTACAGGAAAATGGAGGACACTCCTCCTCCTCCTCTCTGAGCTACAAGAAAATGGAGGACACTCCTCCTCCTCCTCTCTGAGCTACAAGAAAATGGAGGACACTCCACCCCCTCTCTGAGCTACAAGAAAATGGAGGACGCTCCACCCCCTCTCTGAGCTACAAGAAAATGGAGGACGCTCCACCCCCTCTCTGAGCTACAAGAAAATGGAAGACGCTCCACCCCCTCTCTGATCTACAAGAAAATGGAGGAAGCTCCTCCCCCTCTCTGAGCTACAAGAAAATGGAGGAAGCCCTTCCCCCCTCGTCTCACATGACACTGCAGTCAGTCAGAGACAGACAAGACGTTGAAGGAGAAACTTCTGGAGAGGTGAGGTGATATGGAGGGGAGTACAGGGGGGCAGCACATCACCCCTCCCCCCATACATTGTGTTACACACAGATATCCTACCTACTGGGATGGTGGGGGCCCCTCATAATGAGCACAGCACAGGGATGGTGGGGGCCCCTCATAATCAGCACAGGGATGGTGGGGGCCCCTCATAATGAACACAGGGATGGTGGGGGCCCCTCATAATGAGCACAGGGATGGTGGGAGCCCCCTCATAATGAGCACAGGGATGGTGGGAGCCCCTCATAATGAACACAGGGATGGTGGGGGCCCCTCATAATGAGCACAGGGATGGTGGGGGCCCCTCATAATGAGCACAGGGATGGTGGGGGCCCCTCATAATGAACACAGGGATGGTGGGGGCCCCTCATAATGAGCACAGGGATGGTGGGGGCCCCTCATAATGAGCACAGGGATGGTGGGGGCCCCTCATAATGAGCACAGGGATGGTGGGGGCCCCTCATAATGAGCACAGGGATGGTGGGGGCCCCTCATAATGAGCACAGGGATGGTGGGGGCCCCTCATAATGAGCACAGGGATGGTGGGGGCCCCTGATAATGAGCACAGGGATGGTGGGGGCCCCTCATAATGAGCACAGGGATGGTGGAGGCCCCTCATAATGAGCACAGGGATGGTGGGGGCCCCTCATAATGAGCACAGGGATGGTGGGGGCCCCTCATAATGAGCACAGGGATGGTGGGGGCCCCTCATAATGAGCACAGCACAGGGATGGTGGGAGCCCCTCATAATGAGCACAGCACAGGGATGGTGGGAGCCCCTCATAATAAGCACAGCACAGGGATGGTGAGGGCCCCTCATAATGAGCACAGGGATGGTGGGAGCCCCTCATAATGAGCACAGGGATGGTGGGGGCCCCTCATAATGAGCACAGCACAGGGATGGTGGGGGCCCCTCATAATGAGCACTGCACAGGGATGGTGGGGGCCCCTGATAATGAGCACTGCACAGGGATGGTGGGGGCCCCTGATAATGAGCACAGGGATGGTGGGGGCCCCTCATAATGAGCACAGCACAGGGATGGTGGGGGCCCCTCATAATGAGCACTGCACAGGGATGGTGGGGGCCCCTCATAATGAGCACTGCACAGGGATGGTGGGGGCCCCTGATAATGAGCACAGGGATGGTGGTGGCCCCTCATAATGAGCACAGGGATGGTGGGGGCCCCTCATAATGAGCACAGGGATGGTGGGAGCCCCTCATAATGAGCACAGGGATGGTGGGGGCCCCTCATAATGAGCACAGCACAGGGATGGTGGGGGCCCCTCATAATGAGCACAGCACAGGGATGGTGGGGGCCCCTCATAATGAGCACTGCACAGGGATGGTGGGGGCCCCTGATAATGAGCACTGCACAGGGATGGTGGGGGCCCCTGATAATGAGCACAGGGATGGTGGGGGCCCCTCATAATGAGCACAGCACAGGGATGGTGGTGGCCCCTCATAATGAGCACAGGGATGGTGGGGGCCCCTCATAATGAGCACAGGGATGGTGGGGGCCCCTCATAATGAGCACAGGGACTATTGAGAAAGGTATTTTTTGCTTTTTAAATTCATCATAACGAATGTTTGGAATTGTTACAAAAAGTGAACAAACTTTCTCCAGTCGTCTTCCAGGACAGCCTCTGAGACCTCGGCTCCTCCCTCTGGGACAGGAAACGCCCACACCCATCACTTTAAAGGTGGTCCTCCAGGAATCCTCCTCAGTTATTGTGTTTCCTGCTAGAAGGGAAGGAGCACGCATAGGGACTAAGGGAGCCCCAGATCTCAGGACTGTCCTGGGTAGAGCCCCTGGCTGTGACTCTCCTCGGCCTGGGCGCCCCTCTGTCCTGAGGGGAAGAGCGTGGTTGCCGGCCCCACAGCTGTCGACGACTCCTGGCTGACACAGAGCCCAAGTACCTGCAATCCTTGCCAGGTCCTCGTGTATGGGGCAGCAGGCGCCCGCAGCGCTAGGCGGGGCTGGAGATCCTCGGATCATTTCGCCATCTGGCTAGACCAGGAGGGGAAGAGTGTGGCCGGCGGCGGGAGAAGCCGGCTGGCCACGCCGTTCCGACCGCAGTAGCGACTTCCGGAATGGCACAGAGGGGCGGGTGTTACTGCGTTCCAGCGGGCGGAAGTGATGCCGGCGGAACGACGTCATCCAGGGGCGCTGCAGGGACATGGTCCCGTCCATCAGCGGCGCAGCGTGGGGCAGCAGGCATCCGGAGCGGTGCTTACAAGCTCGGCTGGGCCGCGCAGACTCCGGGGACCATGGAGGAAGCTGGTCTAGCAACAGACTCCGGTTCAACGGGCTCCAGCATCTCCCAGGTAAGGTGGTTAGGGTAGGCCACATCTTACACTGGGGGATCAGGGTCCTTGGGACCTACTTCTCCCTCCCTGGGTGGGGAACCTATGGTGATGGGGGCACTTCTTAGACTGACTCGGCACACGGAGGTGGAGTGGGTCAGGGAGGTATTCTAATTAGGCCTTGTCTTCTGACTGTTTGCTTTTAGGTTAAAGCCCAGGACAAGACACCCGTACAGATACCCAAGAAGAAGTTAGGCTCTAATTACAGGAAGCCACTATGCCTGGATTGTATCAGCAGTCTCGTTAAGGATGATTCGGTGGCAGAGTGCCAAAAAATCCTGACGTCTGTTAAAGACGAGCTGGCGTCTACCTTCCAGTCATTCAGGGGTATGATGGACAGGGTACAGACGCAGTCCCCCCCCCTCTACAGAGTAGCCGGTGCACCGTCCCTGTCTGAACCCACAGCGGTGGGGGTGGTTCAGGAGGATAGGGATAGGGTGTCCAGATCCAAGACCTCTTCTCAGGCAGACTCACTATCCGACTCTGAGACGGAAGAAGATTCCTCCAGGGGTCAAGGTATAGGTTAACCCTTGACGACGTAGGGGCCTCGTTGAAAGCCATTTACGAGACATTGGAAATTCGCGAGGAGCCAGTCCAACTCTCCGAGCACAACCAAATGTATCAGGGGTGCAGTGCTCAAAAGGCCAGGGTGTTTCCCGTACATAAATCACTTATCGAGTCGATTCTACTGGAGTGGGAGCAACCGGAAAGGAGACCCTTTTTTTCGGGTAGTCTCAAACTTTGAGACCGATGTTTCCCATCCATTGAATAAGATTCCAAAACTGGACGCGCCTTTAGCCAAGGTGTCTAGAAAAAACAGACCTGGCATTTGACGACTTGGGGTCGCTGAAGGATCCCATGGACAAGAGAGGCGAGGTACTGCTTAAAAGAGCCTGGGATGCTTCTTCAATAGCGTTAAAACCAGCTCTTGCAGCCACTTGTGTGGCCAGAAATCTGGAGTGCTAGCTCGCACAACTGCAGTCTCATATCTCTGCCGGCACGTCTAGGCAGCAGATATTGAAGTCATTCCCCTTGTTGTTTAACCACTTCCATACCAGGCACTTACGCACCTTCCCGCCCAAGCCAATTTTCAGCTTTCAGCACTGTCGCAATTTGAATGACAATTGCGCGGTCATGCTACACTGCACCCAAACAAAATTGGCGTCCTTTTTTCCCCACAAATAGAGCTTTCTTTTGGTGGTATTTGATCACCTCTGCGGTTTTTTCTTTTTGCGCAACAACTAAAAATAGAGCGAAGATTTTTAAAAAAAAATAAGTTTTTTTATTTTTTTCTGTTAATTTTTTTGTTAATGAGTATGTTTTCTCTTTCAATTACGGGCACTGATATGGTGGCACTGATGGGCACCGATGAGGTAGTTCTGATGGGCACCGATGAGGTAGTTCTGATGGGCACCGATTAGGTAGCACTGATAGGCGGCGCTGGTATGGGGCACTGATGGGCACTTATGGGCGGCACTGATGGGCACTTATGGGCGGCACTGATGGGCACTGATGGGTGGCACAGGTGGGCACTGATGGGTGGCACAGGTGGGCACTGATGGGTGGCACAGGTGGGCACTGATGGGTGGCACAGGTGGGCACTGATGGGTGGCACAGGTGGGCACTGATGGGTGGCACAGGTGGGCACTGATGGGTGACACAGGTGGCACAGGTGGGCACTGATAGGTGGCACAGGTGGGCACTGATAGGTGGGCACTGGGCATGGATTGGCCCTGACAGACACTGGGGTGGCACTGATGATCACTGAGGGGTGGCACTGATGGATCACCTGTTGCCAATCAATGCCCATGTGTGGGCACTGATTGGCATTATTTTTTTTTTACTGCCCTTTTTTTTTGTCCTTTTTTTTTTATTTTTTATTTGTAAGTACCCTGGTGGTCTAGTGTGGGCACTCCCTGGTGGTCCATGTGGCGATCCGAGGGGGGGCTGCGCTGATAAACAATCAGCGCGAACCCCCCCTGTCAGGAGAGCCGCTGATCGGCTCTCCTGTACTCGCGTCTGTCAGACGCGAGTGAGGAAGAGCCATCGGCGGCTCTTCCTGTTTACATCGTGATCAGCCGTGATTGGACACGGCTGATCACGTGGTAACGAGGCTCCGCCGGAGACTCGTTACCGAGATCGGAGGTGCAGGGTGTCAGGCTGACACCCCGCATCACCGATCGCTGCGCGCCCCTACGGGCGCGCGCGGCATTGAAATTGTGCTAAGCCGTTTGAGAACGGCTAGTCACGATTTCATAACCACTTACCGGCCGTAAATCGGCTATTGGCCGGGCGGGAAGTGGTTAAGGCAGTCAGGTTCTTAACCGACGCCTCGGCAGAGTCGGTCAAACTTGCGGCGTGATCGGCGGCACTGGTAAATGCAGCCAGGCGGGCAGTTTGGCTTAAAACATGGACGGGCGACTCGGCCTCCAAGTTGAAACACTGCGGGTTACCCTTCTCGGGGAACCATTTGTTCGGACCAGGCCTCCAGGAGGCGTTAGAAAGAACACGGGATAGGAAGAAATCCTTCCCAGAAAAGACAAACGAAAATTAGCATTTTTTTCGTGGCTTCAAACAGCAAGGCCAGAATGAGAGAGATACCTCAGGTCAAAAAGGGCACGGTAGAGGTGGTATCCTGTTCAATCCTCCTCGGACCACCCCCAAGCCCCAGTGACGCATGTGTCCTAGTGGGAGGAAGGTTGGGGGAGTTCCTTCCACAGTGGACAAAATCAACTTCAAGCCTGTTCGTTCTAGATATTATAAAGAGCGGTTACAGGTTGGAGTTCGATTCTCCTCCTCCTCCGATGTTTATGGTCGCCCAGTTACCAAGAGATCAGGAAAAAGCAGAAGCCCTGGGTCTACTGTTAGGGGACTTGTTAGATCAAAGAGTCCTGGTTCAAGTACCTCGGGAGGAAGAGGGCCAGGGTGTAGTTTCTCACATATTTTTCGTGAAAAAACCCTCCGGAAAATTCAGGCTAATTTTGAATCTTCGTCCTCTAAACAAATTTGTAAGATACAAACGGTTCAGGATGGAGTCAATATTCTCAGTGACAAACTTTCTGTTCCCAGGCTGTTTTATGGCTACAGTAGACCTCAGGGACGCTTATCTGCATGTCCTCATACATGTGGAATTTCAGAAATATCTGAGGTTAGCGGTGCAGAGAGGCCCAGAAATTGTACACTACCAGTTCAGAGCCCTACCCTTCGGACTGTCTTCTCTCCGAGGATCTTCAAGGTTCTGGCAGAGGCCTTGGCTCCTTTGAGGATTCAGGGCATTTCAGTGATCCCCTATTTGGACGATCTTCTGTTCATTGCCTCCTCCGGTCTCCAATTAGAAAAAGACCTGCAAGAGTCACAGAACTTCCTGCGGTCTCTGGGATGGTTTGTCAACAAAGACAAGTCCCAGTTTTCTCCGGCTCAGGAAGTCCTGTATCTAGGATACAGAATTTCCTCAGTGAAGATGAAAGTGTTTTTTCCCAAGGAGAAGGTTCAGAAGGTGGAGCGGGCAGTAGCCCAACTTCAAACCAACCAGATTGCCCTGGTCAGAGATGTGATGAGAGTGTTTGGGTTGATGTCAGCCTGTTTTCCGGCAGTACCATGGGCCAGGTTTCACCAACGGCCGCTACAGAAACTTATGCTGAGGCATTGGAATGGCCAAAGAGAAAGTTTGGATCTCCCCATACCCATTCCTCCCAGCGTCAAAAGAACCTTATGGTGGTGGTGGACCATCCAAAACTTGGAGATGAGTTTGTCTTGGGTTACACCTACGGCCTTGGTAGTAACAACCGATGCCAGCACGCTAGGTTGGGGAGCCCATCTGGAGGGGAATTTGGCCCAGGGGTCCTGGTCATCGATGGAAGCTCATCGATCCTCGAATCAGAGGGAGCTTTTGGCAGTCCTAAGAGCCATAGAAGCCTTCCAATCCCAGGAAGTTGGACAACACCTTCAGCTGAGGATGTCCAACGCAAAAACTGTGGCATACATAAACAAACCGGGGGGCACAAGAAGCCCTGCCCTCCAGGCCACAGCCAACAGGATCTTGAGCTGGGCTGAGATAAACCTGGGTTCTTTAGCAGTGGTTCACCTGAAAGGTTCACAGAATGTCGTAGCCGACTTTCTCAGTCGGCAGCCCATAAGCCAGGACGAATGGTCCCTCAATCGGGAGGTATTCAGGGAGATAGCCTCTCACTGGGGACAGTCGGAAGTGGACTCTTCGCTGCGGAAGGGAAAAAGAAAGCTCCGAAATTCTTCTCCATCCACCCGCAGGACAAAGCCACAGGAATAGATGCCTTCACCAACCCGTGGCGTTGCAGGTTAGCTTATGCTTTTCTTCCGGTGAGGCTTATTGCCAAAGTCCTCCAGAGATTCCTTGTGGAATCCACGGACCTAAAAATGATCACTCCATTTTGGCCCAAGAGGCCATGGTTTGCCAACCTGAAGAAGCTGGCCATCTGTCCACCTTGGACTCCTCTGGTCAGAAAGGACCTAATCTCCTTAGGCCTGATCCTCCATCCACAGATAGATACCACACTGTCAATTTTAGATTTTCTGAGGAGCAATTGCTGAAGGCTCACGGGTTCTCAGATAGGGCGATCAGAACGCTTTTAGAATGCCATAAACCTATAACTAGGGCAATTTATGCCAAAGTTTGGAAGAAATTAAGTTCCTGGCTAGCAGAGCAAGGACCGGATCTTCCGGGGTTGCTGGATTTCCTCCAAGCAGGGGTTGAGATAGGGTTATCTATCGGTACCCTTAAGGTGCAGACAGCAGCCTTGAGTATCTTCCTTGAGACTCCACTCCAGCAGAATCAGTTCGTAAATAATTTTTTCAAAGCCCTGGCAAGGTCCAAGCCTGTGAAAGTGAGAGCCTGCCCTACCTGGGACCTAGCTTTAGTCCTTAGGGCCCTTGCCGGGAGTCCTTTGAGCCCTTGGAGAAATCTTCACTAAAGTACTTAGTGCTAAAGACTGTATTTCTAGTAGCAATCACGTCAGCCAGTAGGGTCAGCGATCTACAGGCTCTATCAATTCGGGAGCCCTTTTTGATAATTCTGGATGACAGAATAATCCTTAAAACTGATCAGAGTTTTTTACCCAAGGTGGCCTCTGTTCCATAGGACCCAAGACATTGTCCTGCCAACTTTTCATTCCTGCTCAGAAGAAGATGAAGGGGAATTCTTTAATTTGTTAGATGTTAAAAGAAATCTTTTGTTTTATTTGGAAACTTCTAAAGAGTTTAGGCGCTCAGACGCACATTTTGCGGGTGCCCGCAAGGGTCACGGAGCATTCAAATCATCCATCGCAAGGTGGCTGAAGATGGCAATCATTGAAGCTTATCAGTCAGGGGGCAAACAACCTCCCTGGGTCCAAGCACATTCAACTTGGGCAGTCTCGGTATCCTGGGCAGAGAAAGCTGGAGCCTCCCCGGAGGACATATGTGAGGCAGCAGCCCGGTCTTCCTTTTCTACATTTGCAAGACACTACCGTTTAGACCTACTGGGAAGGTCCTCCAGACAGTAGCCCCACCAAGCCCCAAGTTCTTGCTTATCTCAGAGGCTGTCCTGGAAGACTGGAGAAAACCGGAGTTAGACTTACCGGTAACTCATTTTCTTGGAGTCTTCCAGGACAGCCAGGTTTTTTCCCACACGGTGTCATTAAGTAACTGGTATTGAAATGATGAACTAACGTTGTTTTAGCGTATTGTCTTTCAGGTCCTTCTGGTAGTTCTCGGGTAAACTAAGGAGGAGGCCTGGAGGACCACCTTTTAAAGTGATGGGTGTGCGTGTTTCCTGTCCCAGAGGGAGGAGCCCAAGGTCTCAGAGGCTGTCCTGGAAGACTCCTAGAAAATTAGTTACCGGTAAGTCTAACTCTGGTTTTTGTCAATGAAATTTCATCAAATTCAGAAGCGTATCTATTCAGATTTTGGATGCTTTCGAATGTACAAATTGCACATGTCTACCACACTTATTTCCTACCAACCCACACAGGTATTACCTGCCCCTTCCACACAGATCACTTACCCTCCCCCTCCCCTCCACACAGGCAGATTACCTTTCTTATGATGGCGCTCCAGAACCACTGCTCTCCCTGGGGTTCGCAGCGAATTAAGGTTGCCATCTGTCCGGGATTGACCCGGACAGTGCAGGTTTTGAGCCATGTGTCCGGTTTACAGCTTCCCCCGGAACCCGGTCACGTGATTCATCCAGATCGAACTGGGGTTTGGGGGAAGGAACATGGCTAGTGCTTATTGGGCAGCAGCTGAGGAAGCGACACAACTTCTTATATCCGTCCGCAGCGCAGTAAAATTTTTCCAGCGGCTCCCGACAATTAAACTATAGTCCCGGTCCCCTTGTGTATGTCAATCCGCCGGGGGCCACAGTACAAGGATTACCTCGCCGGGACTATTTGATGATTTCCGTGCTCCGGTGAAGTAATCTTTGTGCTGCGGTTCCAGGTGTTGTGCCGGGAAAGGTCCCCCTTCAAATAATGCCCGCCCTGTACTACGCAGGCGCAGCGCTACGGAGCCACCCAAAGGCTCTGAACATGAACACGGCGCCTGCGTACAGCAAACGACTTTATGCCGCTAGCTCTCGTGCAACTCTGCAAGGGGCGGATATAATGTTGATCAAAGAATGTGAGGGGCGGGTGCCAAAATTCACTCACACCCCCCCCCTTTCATTTGTATTCTGCATTCTTCTACTGTCTGGGGGGGGGTTATATACCATTATACCAGTGCTTGACAAAAGCGGGGTGCCAGGTCGCAATTGCGACTAAAATTTGCGACCTGGTGCCTGGTAAAGGAAGCATAGGCCTGCAGAAGGCTGCAAAGCCGAGCCCTCAATTACTGGCCGGCGCGATCGTGCGGCAGGGAGGTGGGGACGCACGGAGACACGGGACCATCATTTGAGGCCTTCTGCAGGTTTATACTTCCTTCTGTGATCTGGCGCCATCTTGTAGTGGCCATTGGCATGGCAAGACTAATTGAGCTTCCCCTGTGTTTTCACTGCCATCTCCTTCCCTCTAATTGAAACCCCCAAACATTATATATATTTTTTATTCTAACACCCTCGAGAATAAAATGGCGGTCATTGCAATACTTTCTGCCACACCGTATTTGCACAGGAGTCTTACAAGCCCACATTTTTGGGGGAAAAAATACACTTTTAAAAAAAATAAGACAACAGTAAAGTAAAGTTATCCCAATTTTTTTTTTTTTTATATATTGTGAAAGATAATGTTACACCGAGTAAATTGATACCCAACATGTCACGCTTCAAAATTGTGTCCGCTCGTAGAATGGCGACAAACTTTTGCCCTTTAAAATCTCCATAGGCAACATTTAAATAATTCTACGGGTTGCATGTTTTGAGTTACAGAGGAGGTCTAGGGGTTTGAACACCGCTTTCATATGCAGGTGCTACTCACGTATGCGTTCACTTCTGCGCGCGAACTCGACGGGACGGGGCGCGTTTTCTGGCTCCTAACTTTTTAGCTGGCTCCTAGATTCCAAGCAAATTTGTCAAACCCTGCCGTATATACTCGAGTATAAGCCGAGGCACATAATTTTACCACAAAAAATGGGAAAATTTATTGACTCAAGTATAAGCCTAGGGTGTCCATCTGCATGCCTCACTTTGCCTCACTTTGCCTCACTTTGCCTCACTTTGCCTCACTGTGCCCATGACTAGACTGATGTTTAACATGGGAGTCTATAGAGGGGTACCCAGCTTTGAAAAATCAGTGCTCCCCGGCCGTATGTCCCCCCAGACAGCAAATTTTGCACACTTGTAGGGGACAACTGGGGCTACATGTGTGCCACGTTTTGGGTCCAGGAGACCTACGGCCGGCCGGTACCGGGTCCCCAAACTTACCAGAAAAATTGCCCCATCCTCCCAGGAAAACCAATGATGGGGCTCTACCCCCCCGTAATAAATACTTAAGATTGGGCACTTGTTGTCATTACAGAAATTAAAGTTCAACGAGTATTGTATTGAATTGTAATAACCATAGCCACTACCTTATAATGTAGGTGCTGCACGGTGCTCGCGGCTGCTTCTCGCCTCTCTCTTACTCCAGTCTTCATTCCCTTGAGGCAGCAGCGGGCGGGGCTGAGAATATCTGGGGGCTGACGTCGGCGAGGAGGAGAGAGGGTGACGTGCCTGGTCACATGAACGCCGCTGTATTCTCATGAGAATACAGCGACGCCGCCGGCTTGTACACAGGATTCTCACACTGGAAGGCAGGACTGGCAGGGAGGAAGGTGCGTGCCGTTAGACCAACTAATCGATAATGAAAATCGCCAACGATTTTCATTGTTGATTTTAATCAGCCCGACGGGAGAGAAAAAAAAAAGATAAACGCACAAGCCTAATAGTAGACGGTGGTAAACTCGCTCATCTACACAAATCCGAGTCAGCAAGGGGTGGCAGGTGTCTGAGATGGATATCTGGTCCTGGGTTCCCAGATGCCTCATGTTTGTCAACAGTATCCAAGAGGATGCTAATCATTTTCTCCTTGGTCATGATCCATGATATCTTCCTTTTGACCAAGAGAAAGGAAACTGTGGGTTGTTCCCAAGCCGGAGCAATGGTTGACTTGGTGCCAAGGAAAATTAACATGATCAGGCATTGGACTAGTTTAGGGGTCTTGGGGTCTCACAGAAGTACAAAGGGGAGGCGTTTGGATAGATTTTTGGCACCTCATTAGGACTTTCAAACTAGTGCTATGTTTAGAATAGAGGTCGACCGATATGGGTTTTTCTATGGCCGATGTCGATATTTTGAAATCTGGGCGGCCGATGGCCAATATATGCCGATTTTTGTGACCGTTTTTTTTTTCATTTTTTTTTATTTTATTGGTGGCACTGGCTCATGGCACTGGATGGCACTAATTGGCACTGGAAGGAAGATGGCATTAGCATAAGGCACTTATTGGCACTGGCAGGTTGCACTGGATGGCACTGAAAGATGGTACTAGCAGGTGGCACTGATTGGCAGATGGCACTGGCAGGTGACACTGGCAAGTGGCACTGGTTGGCACAGACAGGTGGCACTGGGTGCCAATAGTTAGCACTGGTTGGCATTGGCAGGTGGCACTGATGGCTTTAGTTGGCACTGGATCGCACTGGCAGGTGGCACTGGATGGAAGGTGGTACTAACTGGCACTGGATGGTGCCACTGGTATTGGCACTGGCAGGTGGCATTGGCGGATGGCACTGGATGGAAGGTGGCACTAATTGGCACTGGATCGTGGCACTGGCAGATGGCACTGGATGGCAAGTGGCACTAATTGGCACTGGCAAGTGGCACTGGTGCAAAAAAAATGGTGTCCCCCCCCCCCCCCCTCAGTAAAGACCCCCTCTCCCTAGCTCCGGAGCCGTGGCACCGCTAGCGGGAATTGTAAAATATCAGCCTGATTTGGATGCTGATTTCTCCAAAACGGACAAATATCGGCCGATATATCGGCCTGCCGATATAACGGTCAACCTCTAGTTTAGAATGCCCTTAGATGCTGCAGTCGATGCTCTATGCCAATCCTCAATGCTCCAATTATGTTGCAGGTAATTTTCCAAATCTCTCATATAGAGCGTTTTGGTCTCAGTCCTAGCAAGTAATTTGTGTATCACCGATTACACCCCCCCCCCCCCTGCTCCATGGCTTGACCGCACCACCTTTCATAGTCCTTGATCGAGAGTGGGGTGGATGTGGATGACCGTATGGACTGGATGAAATGGGCAATTTGGTGGTAATCTAAACCTTTTTTCCGATTTTTGGCATGTCAAATTTACTCATACAGTGGGCTAGAGTGAGAGGCCCTGCTGGGTTGACAAAGTGTCCTGTCTTATATAATCCTTTTTATCTATCTAACCACCACCAGAAGACTGCAATGTCTAAACCAGAAGGGACCAAGGGGTTTAGAAAAATATCAGACCATGGGTGCCAGTGCAAGATCAGGTGGAATTCGTTTTGAGAGAGTCCCATAGAACTAGGGAATGGGAGAGCATGGGGGCCATGATGACTGATGTGATGAGAAAGGCCCGCTGTCGATTAATGCCGCCCCCCCCCCCCCCCTGTACGGCGCAGTACAAAGCACTACGGAGCCGCCAAAACGCTCCGAACATGAACAGCTGTACACGGCGCCTGTGCACAGAAGACAACTTTGTGCCACTCGTTCCCGCATGCTCGTGCAACTCTGCAAGAGGCATATATAATGTTGATTAAAGCATGTGAGGGGCGGATGCCTACAGAAGAGGCAGTATTTAATAATGATGGGTTGAGCTGATAAATTGGGGGCGGATTTTTTAATAAACTACACAGGATTCTTAATAATACATCTGCATGTTTGAGAAATCCACCTCCATCATATGAGCTCTGCCCATCATGATACAATACAGACTCTTCTGTATGCATCCACCTCTTGCAGAGTTCAATGAATAATACACCTGCCCCTTGCAGAGTTGCATGAGCATCGGGAGCGTGTGGCACAATGTTTCTCTGTCTCCGCCTCCAATGCCGCTCTGTCTCCGCCTCCATCCCTGCCTACACTCTCTCGCCTCCCCAGCGAGTGGCAGAAATTGCCGACCGCTCTTCTTTTTTTTTTTTTTTTTAATACCATCCAGTGGGCTGCATCATGAGAACGGGCTTTTTAAGCACTTGTATTGTTGTTGAAGAGAGACAGTGTGGTGCTGCTTATTTAGTACTGATATTGAACAGATCCACCCACAGAGGGAGGTAGCCGCCTAATAGCCCAAAGGGAGGGAGCCGCCTATACAGGGAGGTACCAAACCTGGACCAGGTAGGAAGATAGGAAAGTGTATAGATGTGAGGAAACTTTGGGGGGCCATGTGGAGGCAGATGTGTGCAGAGGTGGGGAGATGGGAGGAGAGTGATGGGTGCAGAGGTCAGACCCAAGGTAGAGGGGTGGAAATTAGATGTTGCATAGTACACTCCTGAACCCTCCACTCTGTACGTAGCGTAATGATAATGAAGAGTAGATACATAGTCCTACAGATAGAACCGGCCCTTTGAGGGAAACTATACTGCTGATACGGCCCCCCGATGAGTTTGAAATCCCTGAAGTAAAGGAAGCGTGGCAGGAGGGTCATCTTTACTGAATTAACTCTTCCAAGGCAGGAGAGACCTAGATTATCCCAATGCGAGAGATCTTCCTCCAATTTATATAGGGGATTACCATTTCTTTTCATCCGAACCGAAAGTTTTTAAGCTGTGCCACCAGCGAGGGCCGATCACTGCCCGGCAGAAGTTCAGCTGTGATCCAAGATGAGCGGTAGAGGCCTGCACAGCCAGGAGGACAGGAGTTCCGTGGGGGTAGACAGAGGATGAGTCCAGTCAGGCACTAGTGATGAAGGGCCATGTGAGCCTGGGCCCAAGAAAGGTGTAAACAGGAAAAGAACTTGACAATTTTCCAGTTCAGGTAATTATTCCTTCCTTGGCATTCTTATGTTTTGGTTTCTGCCATGTAGAGTTGAGTAGGCTAGATGGAGATTTTTTGGTCAGGCTGGAGAAAGTAGGCTTAGTTTCCTCAGCAGGAGTTCACCTTCCGAGAATGTCGACAATCTAAATGGTTTGCCGTTGAATTTTAAACTTCAGGTCTAAGGGGAAAAGCCATCGGTATTTGACATTCTTCTGCGTTAGTACCATCAGCAGGGTCTTGGGTTCTCACCTTTTCTGAATGGTGAAAGGGGAGATATGAGCAAAAATTTGCACCGACTGTCCCATAATCTGAATTTGTGGGGTGTTGCGGGCTCTCCTCATGACTTCTTCTTTGATGTAGTCGTGTGGTTTGACAATGTCACGCGGTAGTCTGTCAGATCAAGGGGGGCCCAGTGCCCTGTGAGCCCCTATCCAGTTCCAGTTTGTGGGCTCGGATGTCTGGGATGAGGTGTTTTAATGATCGTGTACTGCATCTGGTATAATCTGTAAGGGTCTCTGGCAGTCCTCTGATCCTGAAGTTGAGCTGCCTTGACCTATTTTCCAGGTTGTCGATTTTAGCCATGGCCCCCTCTAATTGATCGTGTAGTTCCTGTAAATGATCAGTGTTTTGATTAACTCGATCAATCGTGGCATCCACTTTAGTTTCAATCGAACCAATGCGAGCACCTAGGAGATGTAGATCAGATTTAATATCTGAGGTAATCCTGGCCGCAGCCCCTATCTAGTATATCTTCGAATTTGGTAAACAGCAAGGAGATGTCCTGTTGTGTGGGGAGAGCTGACCCCCCCCATCCAGAAAGTACAAGTCAGACTTGGGTGAGGCTGAGCGAGACATTAATATGTCACCCAGGGTCTGGTTAAGGAGGGTGTAACGGATTGACCGTGACAACCAGAGACTTTGGAAGGATGAGAGGTACTCCTGTGCCAGCAACACTAAAAACTCTTGGGTCTAAGTTCACCCTGTGCCCAAAAGGGCACAGGGTGGCTAATAAATCATAATTCATGTATTGCAGAAGATGGGACGTTACATATTGCAGGATATACTGGACATATTACAGGTGATTTCATGTGCACCAGAGTGACTCATCCCTCTGTGTAACAGGCTGTTGAAATGCTAAGTGAGGTCTGCTCCAAAGACCTTTTCATTGTGTGATGGTGTTTTGTTTGAATTCTATTGATAAAGAAATGTGATGTGTCCAAGCTGTCGTAATTACCTCATCTATATGCGGAGCCAGGATGTCTAGATAATGCATTTTGTTACAATTAGTAATTAACTTCACTGATGTCATTATTTAAAGGAATGTGTCTCGTCAAGGTCGGTGCTGAAATGTCTGGATACTAATTAGTATTTAGCCATAGTGTGTGATGAGGGGGGGTGGAGACTTCATTGTTTCTGTGATTAACTTTAGTATGCTGTACTGGATATATAAGCAAGCTAAGATACCGTTAAAGGGTTGATACATTTGACTCAGAACACAGAGCTGTCAGTCTCATGATTCTGGGGAATGGATCGTGTCAGGATTGTCAGAGTGTGTTGGATAAGCTGTCGTGGGTGGATGGAAGGTTGTAAACGGTGGTGACCGTTACAGAGGGACACTGCGGTGGCTAATGGCAGCATTGGGGCCCTTCCACATACCTCCTCTTGTAGTGTATCCCGCCAGGGAGATGAGACTGGGATGCCTGAGAGAGCCGCTTCATGAGGCAGGCGATCCGCCACCATCTTTGATTCCACAGCCGTTCCGGTTAGTGAGGAAAAATGCACCCATATGTCCCTTTACACTGATTCCCCCAGGGCTGCATGGGTGTTCAGAGTCCTGCGTGAGGCATTTGGGGCGTTTGTACTCGCTGCTGGGAGCACCGATAATACGGCGCTCTGTGGTTAAGCGGCCATTTCACAGTGTCGTGCATTGCGCCTCTTTGAGGATTTCTCTTACAATTCATACCAGACCCTCATCTAGTATAAATGTTGAGGGGCATCCCAGCCAGTTTGTATTTTATTTTTTACCTAATGTCATTTTCTCTACAATCCTACTCATGTCTTTTAGATATATTGTATCAAAAAATGAAATTTAGAAATGGAAAGCAACTTCATTCGTAAAATTAAGTCTTTATTTGTTATTTTTTTTACAGGTTAATTAAAACACACTTTTGGCCTTTCTAGATACTACCTTATAGTAAAGTCAAACCCATTCCAACGCAAGAGAAGTAATTTGAGAAGATATTTCATTTTGGGATTTACAGTGAAGGAAAAGCTTACCACACATCAGGTTCACAATGGATGAGAAGCCATTTCCATGTTTTGAATGTGGCAGCGCTTTTACAAACGAGTCAAGTCTTGTCGACCACCAGAAGATTCACACTGGAGAGAAGCCATATGAGTGTCCCGAATGTGACAGAGCTTTTACACAGAAGAGTAGTCTTAACTTTCACATGAGAATTCACACTGGAGCGAAGCTGCATCATTGTTCAGATTGTGGCAAAGATTTTAGATTCAAGGCAAATTTTATCACACACCAGAGGGTTCACACTGGAGAGAAACCGTTTCAGTGTCCTGAATGTGACAAAGCTTTCAAATCAAGGTCACAGCTTAGCAGACACCAGATGACTCACACCGGAAATAAGCCGTATCCGTGTCCTGAATGTGACAAAGCTTTTATATCCAAGATGATGCTTGACACACACCAGTGGGTTCACACTGGAAAGAAGCCATATCCATGTTCTGAATGTGATAAAGCTTTTACAACTGAGAGTAAGCTTACTACACACCAGAGGCTTCACACCGGAGAGAAGCTTTATCAGTGTCCTCAATGTGAAAAAACTTTTGCAAGAAAGGACCACTTCATCCTACACGAGAGGGTCCACACCAAAGAGAAACCATTTCAATGTTTTGTGTGTCAAAAAGATTTTTCAGATAAGTCGAGCCTTCACAAACACCAGAGGGTCCACAGCGAAGAAAGGCCATATCCGTGTTCAGAATGTGAAAAGGCTTTTAAAACAAAGCAAGACCTTAATAGGCACCAGAGAATTCACACTGGAGAGAAGCCATTTCAGTGTTCTTTATGTGACAAAGCTTTTACTGTGAGTGAACGCCTTAAAATACACCAGAGGACTCACACCGGAGAAAGGCCGTATCCGTGTCCTTTCTGTGATAAAGCTTTTACAAACAAGTCAGGTCTTTACTCACACCAGGGGGTTCACGTATTAATGGTCACAGTATGACACAGATTTTACAAGCCAGAGAGAAACAATTTGACAATTGTTTTGAAGAATCGTGAATAACTTAACTACGGTTCCTTTTGATTCTCATAGTTATCCTTTTTTATATGGGACGTTTATAGAACATCAGCCACCGCAATTTTACTGTGGCAACATGGCTCGCCGGGCGAAACAGTGTTATGTTAAGTCGCTTCGGCCTGTGGCCACTAGGGGCACGCACATGCACGCTGCTCGTCCCAGGATCCAATGCGAGTGCACGGCAGGTGCGATGACCGCCGGGCACCTATGATCGCTCGTGACAGAGCGAAAACTGGGAGCTGTGTGTGTGAACACACAGCTCCCCTCCCCCCTTCAGTTAGGACACATTTTGGGAACACAATTAACCCTTTGATTGCCTCTAGTATTAATCCGTTCACTGCCAGTGACATCTATACAGTAATCGGTGCATTTTTATAGCACTAATCGCTGTATAAATGTCCATGGTCCCAAAAATGTGTCAAAAGTGGATATGCCATAATGTCGCAGTCCCGATTTAAAAATCGCAGATCACCACCATTACTTAAAAAAAAAATAATAATAATAAAAATAATAATAAAAATGCTATAATTCTATCATCTGTTTTTTAGACGCTATAACTTTTGCGCAAACCAATCAATAATACGCTTATTGCAAAAAACAATATTTTTTATTTTTTCCATAAATATGTAGAAGAATAAAATATCGGCCTAAAGTGAAGAAACTTCATTTTTTTTTTCTTTCAAAAATAAGTACAAGAATGAATTATTAATTCAATAAATATTGGCCTAACGTGAGGATAACTTTTTTTTTTATGTGTGTGAGATTTATCATAGCAAAAAATAAGATATTGATTTTTTTTTTTTTTTTTCAAAATTGTCGCTGTTATTTTGTTTATAAATAAAAACTTCTGAGATGATCAAATACCACCAAAAGAAAGCTCTATTTGTGGGGGGAAAAAAAAGAATGCAAACTTTGTTTGGGTACAGCATCATACGACCATGTCAGTTAAAGAGTACCGAATCGCAAAAAGTGCTCTGGTCAGGAAGGGGGTAAAATGTTCCGGGGCTGAAGTGGTTAAAAACACTGCCTCAGTACCAGAGACTGTATAGTGGTCAAGTGGCATCTTGCCAAGCTTCCAAAGCCTCAATTGGAGATTCCTTTTCAGGGTCTGCTGGCTTTTGCTACATCGGTCAATCTTGAGGGCCCCATTTAAGCCCACCCTCACGTTATACGTTGCACCTCCTTCCACGTTCCACCTCCTCTTATGGATGATGACTTTTCAGCCAGGTCTGCAGCTGGGACACCAAGTAGGGAGAAGTCCCTGCTCAGTGGGAAAGCAAGGTCTAACTGATCTAGGACTTACGACACCAAGTTGTTGCTGTTTTATGGGATGCACTTGAAAGCGCCATTTAAGCCCAGCTGACCACTTGTGTAAAGGATTCCATCAGGTGAAGAGTGGATGTCTTCTTTATCTTATTTATTTGTCCAGCCGTTGTTCATCGCCGTAGACTAATCAGATCTCTTGCAGTTATTATGGCACGGATTCACATACATCGGCACATATATATGCCGCCGTAGCGTATGTCTTTTACGCTACGCCGGCGCAGTGTGGGGAGGGAAGCATGGAATTCACAAAGCAAATGCTCCCAACTCTGCGCCGGCGTAGCATATATTCGTAGGCGTAAGCGGAAGTGGGCGTGATACATGGTAATTAAGCGTGACCCCATGTAAATGATGTGCCGAGTGCCAGGCAAGTACTTAAAATGAACTGCGCATGCGTCGTGGCCGCATCCCAGTGCGCATGCTCACAATCATGTCGAAACAATTGCTTAAGATATGTCGAATCGCTGCCTACGGTGTGAATGTGACCTACGCCCAGCCCTATTCACGTACAACGTAAAATTCAACGGCATTCGTTGCATGGTTGCAAAAGGTTACAGGATATCATTAAAACTCACTGACTGGTTACAGCACACATGGCTCACTAATTTAGTCATTAGAGGTTAAAGCACATCATTACTACTGATCCATTGGTTGCTAGAGGTTACTGCACATCATTACCACTCACCAATTGCTTGCTAGAGGTAATTGCACATCCTTCATGTTCACTGATTCGTTGCTAGACCTTTCTGCATATCATTACAGCTTACCCATTGGTTGCTAGAGCTTACTGCACATCATTACCACTCACTTATTGCTTGCTAGAGGTTATTGCACATCCTTGCTGTTCACTAATTGGTTGCTAGAGCTTACTGCATATCGATATCACTATTTGGTTGCTAGAGCTTAATGTATATCATTACTGATCACCCATTTGTTGCTAGAGGTTACTGCACTTAATTACCGCTCACCCATTTTACAAATTCCACTCGCGTATGGTGAGTGGATTTTAAGGGCTGGCGAGGAAGGGCTGCCTGGGAAGCTGGGGGGGGGGGGGGGGCACCACTGGCATGCAGGGCGGTATGGCAGTCATTCTCCAAATGCTCGTGGGGAGGGAAGAGAGGAGAGCGGGCGGCCGGATCATCAGACTTAGGGATCATCACTGGCGGCTTTCATTTCAATTGCCGTGTGTTTCCTGCACTCGCTGTCACACGCGGCCTTTGGACTTTGATAGACGGACAGATCACCCATCCAATCATGAGTGACATGTATCAAAGTTCCCCCGGCCAGGGGGCGGGGCTGTATGTGATGGAGAGAGCGGCGGGGACACTCGTCAAATGAAATGAAAGCTGTGATGTTCCTCTGTGCGCTCATTCTCCACCCGGTAATCAACTTTCTCTCCCCTGTTCCCTGCATGAAGGACACGTGCAGCATGATGGGCACAGGTAGGCTGCATTGGTGGACATGGGCAGGCTGCATTGGTGGGCACAGATAAAGTTGTTAATATTTATTTTTAGAACTTAATTCTGCATAAAACATTTTTAAGTGTCATTTCATGAGATAATTTATGAGGGTGTGTTTAGGCCGGGGCAGAGTAGGGGTTGGGTGGGGCAACTGCGAGTAACACTTGAGCCTTGGCTAGTAGCTCCGGACTTGAAATTTTGAGCCCTGGTTACCAGCAGGTAGAGAGGCAGAGAAAGGTGATGAAAAGCCAAGCGCACATTCTTATTCAGATAACTCCTGCCGCGTACCAGCTTTCTGCTCATCCGTGCCGCCTATGCCATTGCCTCCTCATAGCGATCCTCCCTCATTCCTCCAGGACACCGGCCCCTATCAATGCTTGTCGGTGTGTCTCTCTATGTGGCCAGCTCCTGCAGTCAGGCATGGACTCTGCTGCTTATTGATTTTCTTCCCTGCAGCTGCGCTATGAGACAGGGATAGATTATTAGGATGTTGGGGGAGCCCCCCCAACATTGACAGGGCCCTGGGCAGGTGCCCCTTTTGGCTCCAATTTGAAGACGGCTCTGCATACACATCAAAAGGACATATACATAAAAAGAAATTGGAAGAGACTGACCATACACCCCTCTGTAGACGGCCGGATGAGCCTCCGTTCCCGATCCAGTGGTGTCAGCAGTGGTCATCTTGCTACACCCTGAGGTATGTCTATGGAATTGTTATTTTTTTTGGTGACTGAGCCCTATTGTAGTATAACTAAATTTAAATATACCGGAGTACTGTAACTGCAACTCGGTTACATCTGGAAACTGCAACCCACAGTCGTTTTTTTTTTTGGAATTGGATTCCTCAGCTATGTACAAAGTTGAACACATAAGTTCATCTTGAGCCGTGTGAGACGTTTTCTTTGGTTAGGGATGTGATGTGCTGTTGATCTGGATTCAGATTCCTTCCCTCCCTCCCTTTTTTTTCCCCCCATTTTAAACATTTAATATTGTCAGTGATTGTGATGGGATTACTGGCATTGAAACAGTGGTTCTTAACCTGGGGTCGGGACACCCTCAGGGGTCGAATGATGATTTGCCAGGGGTCACCGAAAGCAGGGCTGTCCCTGGAGCCTGTGGCTGTCCAGCTGGGCTGTTCCTGGAGCCTGCAGCCACCCATTCAGTTCACGGCATGGCTGGGGGGGGGGGCACAGACTAGAGGTCAGCTGACTGGTGAGGATTGGGAGGTGGGAGGGGCTGGAGGAGGCCCTATCTCCTGATTTCAGCATAGGTGTCACTGCTACGGGACACCACAAAGCCGGAGACACAGTGAGTAACACTACCTGTGATTAGAGTTGCCATTAAAAGTCCCCACTACAGTTGTCAGATCAGCAGATGACCTTCATCAAGAGCACCTAATGCCGCGTACACACGGCGGGATAAACTCAGAAGGACTTTTTCGATGGAATTCTGTTCAAGCTGTCATGCATACACACTGTCGCACCAAATTCCTACTGTCAAGAATGCAGTGATGTACAACACTACGATGACCCTAGAAAAATTAAGTTCAATGCTTCCGAGCATGCGTCGACTTGATTCTGAGCATGCATGTTTTTTTCTCCATCGGAGTTCCCTACAGAAAACGAAATTTCCGTCGGGGGGAAAAAATGGGAACATATTCGATTACATCGGCATCAGGTGCTTGGTAGCTGGTGATGATCCAAGCCTGATTCATTTTTATGAAGGTCAGTCGATCGACCGAGTCGGTGGAGAGCCGCACCCTGTGATCGGTTACAAACCCTCCAGCAGCACTGAATATGTGTTCTGAAAGAACACTGGATGCAGGGCAAGCCAGTAGCTCAATTTCGTACTGTGCAAGCTCTGGCCAGTGATCCATCCTCAAGACCCAGTAAGGCAAAGGATTTTTGGTGGGAAAGGTGTCCAAGTCTGATCTTGCCCCTAGGTATTCCCGCATCATGTAAAACAGACGCTGGCGATGGTTGCTGGAACCGGTCATACCTTGGGGCTGCAGACAACCTTCTCCACCACACCTTACATAGTTACATAGTTAGTCAGGTTGAAAAAAGACACAAGTCCATCCAGTTCAACCATAAAAAAAATAAACAAACAAAATAAAACACAGTACAATCCCATACACCCAACTCCATACCCACAGTTGATCCAGAGGAAGGCAAAAAAAAACAGCAGAGCGATGATCCAATTTGCTACAGGAGGGGAAAAAATTCCTTCCTGATCCCCCGAGAGGCAATCGGATTTACCCCGGATCAACTTTACCTACAAATCTTAGTACTCCGTTATATTATGTGCATTTAGGAAAGAATCCAGGCCCTTCTTAAAGCAATCTACTGAGCTGGCCAGAACCACCTCTGGAGGGAGTCTGTTCCACATTTTCACAGCTCTTACTGTGAAGAAACTTTTCTGTATTTGGAGGTGAAATCTCTTTTCCTCCAGACGTAAAGAGCGCCCCCTTGTCCTCAGTGAGGACCGTAAAGTGAATAACTCAACACCAAGTTCACTATATGGACCTCTTATATATTTGTACATGATGATCATATCCCCCCTTATTCTCCTCTTCTCAAGAGAGAATAAATTCAGTTCCTCTAATCTTTCCTCATAGCTGAGCTCCTCCGTGCCTCTTATCAGTTTGGTTGCCCTTCTCTGCACTTTCTCCAGTTCTCCGATATCCTTTTTGAGAACTGGGGCCCAAAACTGGACTGCATATTCCAGATGAGGTCTTACTAATGATTTGTACAGATGATATCTCTCTCTCTGGAGTCCATACCTCTCTTATACTAGAAAGGACTAAGCTTATGATCAACTAAAACCCCCAGATCCTTCTCTACTATGGACCCCCCCAGTTGTACTTCCCCTTGCATGTATGATGCATGCATATTCTTAGCCCCTAAGTGCAAAACTTTACATTTATCAACATTAAACCTCATCTGCCACATAGTCGCCCAATTAGACAGAGCATTGAGGTCGGCTTGTAAATTGGAGACATCCTGCAAGGACGTTATTCCTCTGCATAGCTTGGTGTCATCTGCAAAGACAGAAATGTTACTTTTGATCTCAGACCCAATATCATTTATAAATATATTGAAAAGTAAGGGACCCAACACCTAACCTTGGGGTACACCGCTGATAACCTTCGACCATTCAGAGTAAGAATCATTAACCACAACTCTCTGAATTCTGTCTTTCAGACAGTTTTCTATCCATTTACAAACTGATATATCTAATCATGTAGACCTTACCTTACACATGAGCCGTGTGTGGGGAACTGTATCGAATGCTTTTGCAAAATCCAAGTATACCACGTCCACTGCTACGCCTCTGTCCAGGGTTTTACTTACCTCTTCATAAAAGGAAATCAGATTTGTCTGACAACTTCTGTCTTTCATGAATCCATGCTGTCTGCTGCTTAAACAGTTTGTTTCCAGCAAGAACTCATCCATGTGGTCTTTTATTAAACGTTCCAGTATCTTCCCAACTATAGAAGTTAAACTAACAGGCCTATAGTTACTTGGTAAAGACTTTGTTCCCTTTTTAAATATAGGCTTCTGTGACTGACCGAAGCCTCAGCAACACGTTGTCCAGGACCAGGATTTTGTAACCTCCCAGTCTCTGGGAACGTGTTGCACAGACCTTTCTGCAAGGCCTACTGAAGATGTTTCATCTTCTGCTCCCTCTGCGCTGGGACGATAAGGTCCGCAACCTTACTCTTGTAACGTGGATCAAGGAGAGTTGACAGCCAGTAATGATCCCTCTCCTTGATAGCATGAATACAAGGATCCTTCCACATGCTTTGCAGAATCAGGGAGGCCATACAGCATAGGTTTGTTGAGGCATTCGGTGCGGAGTCCTCTGGGTCACTGAGAATGACAGGATCCGCAGCCACCTTGTCCCAGACATGTACAAGTCCATGGGTTTCTTGGGACTGTAAGTGATCCCTTGAAGACTGCTGCTGATTCTGAGTGCTAGGCTCCACCTCCATGCTGACACAATCCTCCTCCTCTTCCTGTGTGATAGGCAGGCAAGCCGGAACACTGTCTGGATAAAGGGGGACCTTGAGAGGTAAGGAAGTCCTCCTCTTCCTCCCTCTGTTCTGCCTCAAGGGCCCTGTCCATTATTCCATGCAGCGTGTGCTCCAACAGGTGGATAAGAGGGACAGTGTCACTGATGCATGCACTGTCACTGCTCAACTATTCTTGTGGCCTCCTCAAATGGTGACAGGACAGTGCATGCATCCCTGATCATGGCCCACTGGCGTGGGGGGGGGGGGGGGGGGACAAGCTCCCCTGACCCAGTTCTGCTGCCATATTGGCACAGATACTCATTGATGGCCCTCTTCTGTGTGTGCAGCCACTGCAGCATGGCCAACGTAGGGTTCCACCTGGTGGGCATTTCACAGATTAGGCGGTTCTTGGGCAGGTTGTATTCCTTTTAGAGGTCAGCCGAGCACTGGCATTACATGACCGTCGGAAATGCACAGAGTTTCCTGGCCTGCTTCAGGACATCATGTAAGCCCGGGTACCTGCCCAAGAACTGCTGAACCACCGAGTTAAGGACATGAGCAAAACAGGGCACATTGGTCAGTTGTCCCTGTTGCAGGGCGGAGAGGAGGTTGGTGCCATTGTCACAAACCACCATTCCTGGCTTAAGCTGGCATGGCGTCAACCATCTCTGAGCCGGCACCTGCAGAGCTGACAGAACCTCTGGCCCAGTGTGGCTCCTGTCCCCCAAGCACACCAGCTCAAGCACTGCATGGCATCTCTTTGCCTGCGTACCTGCTTAGCCCCTTTAATGCCTACGGAGCACTGCTGGTTCTGAGGACACATCAGCACAAGAAGAGGCCACAGAGGAATAACAAGAGGAGGGGTGGAGGAGAGCGGTGTGTCACAACCAGTAGTAGCATTTTGGAGGTGTGCTGGCGAAACAACCTCCAACACTACTGTACCTTGTCCTGCATCCTTCCCAGCTGCCAGCAGAGTCACCCAATGTGCTGCGAAAGATAGGTAACGTCCCTGTCCATGCCTGCTGGACAACGAGTCAGCGGTAATATGCACCTTACCACTGACCACCCTGTCCAGTGAGGCATGGACATTGCCTTCCACATGCCGGTAGAGAGCCGTGAGAAAAAGTGTTGTTTGGGAACTTGCCACTGAGGTACTGCACATTCCACAAACTCACGGAAGGGGGCATAATCTACCAACTGAAAAGGCAGCAGTGCTTGCAATTTAGCTAAGCTAGCATTCAACCACTGGGCATGTGGATGGCTGGGAGAGAACTTCTTTTGGCGCTGCAGCAGCTGGGGCATGGAAGTTTGCCTGGTACAATCTGACGTTGGTGTACCGATAGTAGATTGCCTGAAAGTACTTGGCTGTGACACACCTAATTTTACACCTTCAGTCCTATCAGTGCAGGCTTCAGAGAGGACTGAGGCTATAGTGGGGTTGGAGATCCCAGCTTATGAGGAGCAGGGAAAGGTCCGCTTTGTTCTTTAATGTGGGTCTTTGAGGTATGCTTGCCAACAAACTGCATGGCAGGTCGACATATGTCTGGTGAAGCAAGTGGTGCCCAAGCGGGTGATGTTTTGGCCATGCGAGATACGCTTGCATCATTTGTTGCAAATGGTAGCAGTGCGATATGATGCACATGTCTCAAAAAAGGCCCACACCAAAGAACTTTTAGACTAGCACTGAGAGACCCCAGCACCCTGCACATGCTGAGATCTGTGTTGTGATGCAGTCGGTATGCTGCCCTTAACTACTTCCTGCCCGGTCAATTGTGAATTGAAGTCCGGGAAGTGGTTTTGTTATCCTGACTGAAGGTCCTGCAGGATAAGAGCTGCCCTGCGCCCAGGGGTGCGCTCATTGCAGCGATCGGTGATGCGGTATGTCAGTCTAACACACTGCCACACTGATCTCGGTAAAGAGCCTCCGGTCCAATCACGGCTGATCACAATGTAAACAGGAAAAGCAGCTGATCTGCTTTTCTTCACTCGCATCTGATAGATGCGAGTAGAGGAGAGACGATCGACTGCTCGCTTGACAGGGGGTTTGTGCTGATAGATCACTGCACAGGACCACCAGCATGCCACCCATGCCACCAGGGATACCCATCAGTGCTGAATGTAAGTGCCATGTAACGGTGCCCAACAGTGTGCCTATCAGTGCCCAGCAGTGCCGCCTATCAATGGCATCCATAAGTACCCACCATTGCAGCCTTTCAGTGCCCATCAGTGTCCCCTATCAGTGCCAGTCAGTGCCACCCATGAGTGCCTATCAGTGCCACCCAATAGTGCCACCTACCAGTGCCCATCAATGCCGCATATCGGTGCCCTTCATCAGTGCCTGTAAGGGCCACCTCATTGGTGCCGCCTTATCAGTGCCACCTTGTCAGTGCCCATCGGTGAAGGAGAAAATGTATTTATTTACAAAATGTTATAACAGAAAAAAAAGAAAAACAATTTTTTTTTTCAAAAAACATTTTTCGATCTTTTTTTATTTATTTGTATAGCAAAAAATCAAAACCCCAGAGGCGATCAAATACCACCAAAAGAAAGCTCTATTTGTGGGAACAAAATAATAACAATTCTGTTTGGGTACCGCGTAGCATGACCGCACAATTGTTATTTAAACAGCAACAGCGCAGAAAGCTGAAAATTGGCTTGGGCAGGAAGGGGCGTAGGTGCCTTGTTTTGAGGTGGTTAAGCTGGCCCCTGGAGGGCATCCTGCCTCGTTGGAGATGTGCCTCCTCCTCCACCTCCTTCTCTCTCCTATCTGGCAGCCACGTAGAGTCAGTGACCTCATCATCCCCTCCCTCCTCATCACTGTAGAAAACCTGGCAGTATGCTGCAGCTGGGGGAACATGACTGCCAGATTGCTGTCCTTCTTGGACACCCCCTCTCTCTGGGCTCACGTTACTGTCTTCTTCTAGCTGTGTACCATCATCGGAGCCTTCAAAACGCTGTGCATCCTCCTGCAGCATGTACCCAACACTGTGGTCAAAGCGTTCAGGGGACTCCTCAGGAGGACATGGTGGGGCTAGGGAAGGAGTGACTGATGCCATTGAGCAGAGGGAAGAGGCCACATTGGCAGTAGTGTTGAGCGGAATACGCCATATTCGATTTCGCGATATTGCACGAATATATAGAAGAATATTCGTGATATTTTATCCAAAAAAAATTTTGCGAAATTTCGCTAATGCGAAAATTATTGCGAAATTCTCATAAACGGAGATCATTTCCTGTATTACTAAACTAATATGCACTAAACACTAACTCTACACTAACTCTACTTAAAAGAAAGGAGAATAAGGGGGCAAAAGAAGGGTGGAGAAGATAATCGCGCAATATTCCTATTGCGCGATTATCTTCTCCGCCCTTCTTTTGCATCAGAGCCAATCAGAATAACTCGAATATTCGGCAAAAGGAATATCGCGCAATATTTCTTTTGCCGAATATTCAAGTTATTCTGATTGGCTCTGATGCAAAAGAAGGGCGGAGAAGATAATCGCGCAATATTCCGTTTGTCGAATATTCAAGTTATTCTGATTGGCCCTGATGCAAAAGAAGGGCCGAGTAGCTGATGCGATTCTTTTATGTTGCCGAAAATTCGCAATGCGACATAAAAGGATCGCCTCAGCTACTCGGCCCAGGGTCTCTAATCATACCAGCAAGGCTTTTAGACGTCGATGGAGATCACTAGGATGTGATCTGTTTTAAAAATAAATTTGAAAAAATACGAATATTCGCCATTGCGAATATTCGCCGCGATATTCGAGTTATTTGCGAATACTCGAATGTGCAATATTCGTAGCGAATATTCGCAATGCGAATATTCGTGAGCAACACTAATTGGCAGCTGCTTTGCCAGACAAAGTACCCTGAGCCTGGGTGAGAGAGGATAAGGAGGATGTGCCCGGCTTGGTCATCCACTCTACCAAGTCTTCGCCGTGTTGCGGCTCAACGAAAAAAAGGTGCTGATGAGGATGCACAGTGTCCACGACCAGAGCCTGCTTGCCCTCTTTTGTCGGCTTGTGACTCTCTGCCTCTCATTGTTGTCCTTTCAGACATACTAATGGCCTGCAGGGAGATGTAGCTGCACAAATCCTGACAATACTTGCAGATCCCTGCCTGTGGTATTAATATGAGAACACCAGCAATTGTATTCACGTAGCTTTAGGTGCACACTGTGTAGAGGACACAGACAGTACACCAAGTAAAAAATACTGCAGCTAGAACAATCACCTGCCTGCCTGCCAGTATATTAGGAAGAGCGGATCTAGCTCAATACAGTGTATAAATATATAACACCTGGGATGCATATATATCCTCTACACACTGTGGGCTAGATTCAGAAAGAAGATACGTCGGCGTATCTCGAGATACGTCGTGTAAATTCTAAGATGCGCCGGCGTATCTTTTTTCTGTATTCAGAAAACAAGATACGCCGGAATTTAGCTAAGATACGAGCGGCGTAAGTCTCTTACGCCGTCGTATCTTAGTTGCATATTTACGCTGGCCGCTAGGTGGCTTACGTCATTTGCGTAAGCATAAGTCCGGCGTAAAGTTACCCCTGCTATATGAGGCGTACGTAATGTTAAGTATGGACATCGGGACAGTGGGCTTTGCGGAAGTTACGTTCACGTCAAAACCAATGAGTTATTGCGGTGTAATTTGGAGCACGCTGTGATTGGCCAAGCATGCGGGTCATAGTACATACTTCATGCTTGGCCAATCATCACCCAGCAATGCACTGCGATGCCGCCACTCTAATTTGGCGCGAACAGCCCGTAACGTTCGTATTTTGACGAACGTTCGAACATGAGTTCGACTCGAATACGAAGCTCATCCCTAAATGTCGGAGCAAGAGAAAAAATTCTACCACCAGACCTCCTCTGTAACTCATAACTGGTAACCTGTAAAGGCGTTTAAATCGTTACCTATGGCGGTTTTTAAGTACCGTAGTTTGTCTCTATTCCAGGAGTGTGCGCTATTATAAAGTGTGACATGTTGGGTATCTATTTACTCGCTGTAACATCATCTTTCACATTATGCAAAACTATTGTGTTTTTATTTTATTTTTTCAAAAAAATAGGATCTGCAAAACCTCTACACAAATACTGTGTGATATAAAAAATTGTAATGATCACCATTTTATTCTCTACGGTCTCTGCTAAAAGTAAAATATATAATGTTTGGGGGTTCTAAGTCATTTTCTACCAAAACTTACTGATTTAAACTTGTAAACAAAAAGTGCCAAAAAAAAGCCTGGGGTGGTCAAGTGGTTAAAAGGGAGGAGGGGTTCTCCTTGGGTTGTAGTGAATGAGAAGCACATGGCACTGAATGACACCAAATGGGAGTCCCCCCCTCCCCCTCTCTCTGTGTTTGTAGTCAGCATGGCTCCAGGATGTCTGTGGGGGGAGAGGCCCCTGTGAGGAAGCTGGCTCACAATGTGATTGGAGTCTTCTCAGATCCGTAGTGCAGACACAGAATGTCCCTCACACCTCTCAGCCAGGACAAGAAGCCTCCATCTTCCATCGGGGACACGGAGGAGAACTTTCCCCTGATTGTGGACACTTGTGAGCCGGAGGAAGAGAAGCTGAGAGTTGGGAGAGATTTCCCCCTTCATGTCCAGTCACCGTGCTGGGAAGAGTCAGACGTCACCCGACCATAGAAGAGGAGCCAACAGGGACCATCCTGAGAGGACCCCAACCATAGAAGACTTCTCAGAGGAGATCCACATCACCCTCCAGGACAGGACACCATCAGCCAGGTACTCATCTCCTAATTCACCCCACTGCAACCCATCCACCCACTGACCTCCTGTCCCCTCCTCTGTTTCCCCACTGCCCCCCTTGTCCTCCCCTCTGGCCCTCTGTTTCCCTCACTTCCCCTCTGTGTCCCCCCACTGCCCCCTGTCAAGCCTTGAGTCTCTCGCCACTGCCCCCTCCCCCTATGTTCCCCCACTGCCCCCTGTCTACTCCTTTTGCCCCCTATCCACCCCTCTGTCCTACCTCTGTCCCACTGCCCACACCTCTGCCCCCCTGTCCTCCCATGTGTTTCCCTACTGCCCCCTGTCCATCCCACTGCCCCCCTGTCCAGCCCTTTGTCCCCACACTCCTCCTGTCCCCCCACTTCTTACCTGGTCATCCCCTCTGTCCCACTAATGTCCCCCTGTTCAGCCCTCTGTCTCTACACACCCCTCTGTCCTACCCCTGCCCCTTGTCCATCCCCCTCTGTCCCAATACTGTACCCCTATCCATCTCCTCTGCCCCCCGTCCAACACTGTGCCCTCCCACATTCCCTCTGTACACCCCTGTGTCGTGTCCCCCCCCCCATTGCCCCCTGTTCGGCCCTGTGTTTCACCCCACTACCTCCTCTCCCCTCTGTTCCCCTACTGCTCCCCTGTGCCCCCCTCTGTCCCCTATCCACCCCTCTATCCCCCTGCCCACACCTCTGTCCCCCTACTGCCCCTTGTCCTCCCATGTGACCCCCTACTGCCCCATGTTCTCCCATGTGTTCCCCTCACTATCCCCTGTCAAACCCTGTCCCCCACACTGCCCCCCTGTCCTTCCCTCTGTCCCTACACTTCCCCCTCTGTCCAGCCCTTTGTTCCCTCACTGCCCTTTGTCTCCACCCTCTTCAGTGTCTATACCCCTGTCCCCCCAACGCCCCATTTCCGTCCTTCTGGTCCCCTCTCCCACCACTGAGCACCTTTTGTTATTTTTTTAGATTCTCAACATTTCCCCTCAGTGATCACTATTTATTTTATCAAATAACAACTCCTCCCCCCACTGATCACGGAAAACTGGCATTTTTTTCCTCCCACTTACCTCTCACTGTCCACCTGTCTCCTCCACTTTCCTGTCTACTTCCCTATTCCCCCCTGTTCCCTCATTGCCCCATGTCATGTGTCTGGTGTGTGGGGTGTACATGGGGAGAAGGAAGAGGGAGTAACACAAGGATTCTAGCTTGTAGAGGTGCCTGAGGAACCCCAGAAGTGTGTGCTGATTACTAGACTGCCCCCCAACCCTTATGTCCCGTACACACGAGCGGAATTTCCGATGAAAGGCTCACATTGGACTTTTGCTGGCGGAAATTCTGCTCGTGTGTACGCGGCATTAGAGTTCACCAGATTGCATGCAAGATTTGTATCTGCCTGTGTGTGGTCAGCCAGCTAGATATGGGTGGAGTCTCCCTCTAGTGGTGGCCAGAGGTATTGCAGGCTATGTCAAGTATATCACAGCTGGTATTACTGGCTACCAATACTCTCCCTCTCCTTCCCTCCTCCACCAAACAAGGTCCTCTCCTGGTTTTCTAGTTCCCGTGGGGCTTCCCTCCTTGTCATGTGTGTGGCAGTGGTGGGATAATAGAGTGTGTGTGCTGTTATACAGCTGTTACCCCTGTCTGGGGTGGGAACTTGGGGTTCTCCTGACAATCTTCCAGCGTGCTGGGTGATTTCTGTGGATATACATGCTTAGTATGCACACCCCCCTCCCACAAAACCTACTTACTAAACACACTTGCACGCACTCAAAATTGGGTTAACATGCACGCACTTTGGCCACGCGGTCTCTAAAAAAAGAGAGGCGAAGGACTAACGGGGCTGGCTGAGCGGGCTAGATCCTCTCACTCCCTCATAGGGGAGTCCCTCTGCCCCGTTGGGCTTCAAAGCGTAGCAGGTAGGGCGGGCTGTGTGGGAGGACACCCTCACACCCGCCATTGCCACCCGGGGGCATGGAGAAAGATGGCAGATTGCCTCTGGGGGGAGGGTCTGCCTACTCCCAACTCCTGCAGTCCGGCTCCTCTCTCGAGTACACGTACAAAATACACTTAAAAAAAAAAAAAACAATAAAAGTGAAATATTCCTTTAAATTTCGTACTGGGGGGTGTCTAGTATGCCTGTGAAGTAGCGCATGTTTCCCGTACTTAGAACTTTCCCTGCACAAAGTGTCATTTCGGAAGGAAAAAAAGTCATTTAAAACCGAACTTGCGGCTGTAACAAATTTTCGGCTCCCGACAATTCAGAGAGAATTCATAAAAATAAAAAAACAAAATGAATTACCCTTCAGGTCTTGTTGGGATATTAAGGGGAACCCTGCCGTTGATTTAAAAAAAAAATATGTGGGGTTCCCCCAAATATCCATTCTAGACCCTTCAGGTCTGGTGTGGATTTTAAGGGGAACTCCACCCCAAATTAAAAAAATGGCGTAGAGTTCCCCCAACTGCGGGTGGGGGGCTTATCAGAATCTAGAATACCCCTTTAAAAAAAGGGGACCCACAGATCCTGCCCCCCATGTAATCTGGTAATGGGTTATGTTGTACCCCTACCATTTCACAAAGGAAGTGTAAATAATTGTAAAAAAACACACACACAGTCCTTTATTAAAAAAAATAAAAATAAAAAAGATCCATCCGGGTACAGGATCCAGAGCGCAGCATCGCCGGCCGCCTGTCTCCACCGGAGACAACCCGGCGAATGACGTGGCTGGAGCTAGTGACATTTCTTATATGGGCCTCCCCAGTGACGTAGCAGAGGGTCAAAAGGTGTCAAAAGTGGCGGGGTCACGTGATGGGTGGCCCCGCCTCACCTATTTAAGAACTGTCACTAGCTCCAGCCGTGTCATTCACCGGGCTGTCTCCAGTGGAGACAGGCGGCCGGCGATGCTGCGCTCTGGATCCCGGACCTGGATGGATCTTCTCATTGCTGGACCCTGTCACTGGATACCGACAACGTTGGAGCAGGGACCGAGAGTCGATTACCACCGCTGGATTTTTTTTTAATAAAGGACTTTTTTCCGCGGTGTGTTTGTGTGTGTTTTTTTACAATTATTTACACTTCCTTAGTGAAATGGTAGGGGTTCAATGTACCCCATTACCAATTCACATGGGGGGGCAGGATCTGGGGGTCCCCTTTGTTAAAGGGGTCTTCCACATTCTGATAAGCCCCCTGCCCGCAGACCCTCACAACTACCAGGCAAGGGTTGTGGGGATTAGGCCCTTGTCCCCATCAACATAGGGACATCCTCCCCATGTTAAGGGGAAGTAGCCTAGAACGGTTCAGGAGGGGGGGTGTCCTCTCATCCCCCCTCTTTTCTGCGGCCGGTCAGGTTACGTGCTCGGATAAGGGGTCTAGTGTGGATTTTTTGGGGGAACTCCACGCCATCTTTTTTATTTTTATTTGGGGTGGAGTTCCCCTTAACCACTTTAGCCCCGAACCATATTGCTGTCCAAAGACCAGAGCACTTTTTGTGATTCGGCACTGCGTCGCTTTAACTGACAATTGCGCGGTCGTGCGACGTGGCTCCCAAACAAAATTGGCGTCCTTTTTTTCCCACAAATAGAGCTTTCTTTTGGTGGTATTTGATCATCTCTGCGGTTTTTATTTTTTGCGCTATAAACAAAAATAGAGTGACTATTTTGAAAAAAATGCAATATTTTTTACATTTTGCTATAATAAATATCCCCAAAAAAGAAATAAAAAAACATTTTTTTTCCTCAGTTTAGGCCGATACGTATTCTTCTACATATTTTTCGGTACTGCGACATTATGGCGGACACATCGGACACTTTTTTTTTTTAAAGTGTATTTTTTGTGCGTGAACTCGAGAGATAGAGGAGCTGGACTGCAGGAGTTGGGAGTAGGCAGACCCTCCCCCCGGAGGCAATCGCCATCCTTCTCCATGCCCCCGTGGCAATGGCGGGTGTGAGGGGGGGCCTCCCACTCACCCCACCCTACCTGCTCCACTTGGGAGCCCAACTGGGGCCCAACGGGACCCCAATGGGGCAGAGGGACTCCCCCTATGAGGGAGTGAGGGGGCCTAGCCCACCCAGCCAGCCCCGTAGATCCTTCGCCTCTCTTTTATTTTAGGAGACCGCATGGCCAAAGTGCATGTGTGTTAAACCAATTTCGTGTGTGTGCAAGTGTGGTGTTTTTTTTGTGGGGGGTGGGGGGGGGTGGGCGTACTAAGCACAGGCGTACCTTGCATAGCACACCCACTGGGAGCCGGGCTGAGACCACCAAACTCAATTCACATGTAGCCGAGACTGGGATCCGAACCCTTGGCTGCAGAGGTGAATGGCTTGTCAGCGCAGTGCCAATCACGTTGAGCCACCACAGCTCCCTACATCGGACACTTTTGACACATTTTTGGGACCATTGGCATTTTTATAGCGATCAATGCTATAAAAATGCATTGGATTACTATAAAAATGCCATTGGCAGTGAAGGGGTTAACACTAGGGGGCGGGGAAGGGGTTAAGTATGTTCCTGGGTGTGTTCTAACTGTATGGGGGGGTGGTCTCACTAGGGGAAATCACTGATCTTCTGTTCATACATTGTATGAACAGGAGATCGGCGTTTCCGCCGCTGACAGGAACGAGAGCTTTGTGTTTACACACACACCTCCCGTTCCCCGCTCTGTAACGAACGCGCGCAGGCCGCCGGCGGCGCGCGTGCGCCCCCTAGTGGCCAAAAAAGATAGGACGTAGAGCTACGTGCTCTCGCCCAGCAGTGCCACCGTCCCGCAGTAATATGACGGCGGGCGGTCGGCAATCAGTTAAAATGCACACCAGACCTAAAGGGCCTGGTAATTGAATTTGGGGGGACCCCCACGCTTTTTTTTTTTTTAATGAATGAATTCTCTCTGAATTTCCGGCAGCCGACAATTCATTCTAGCCGCGAGTGATTTTTAAATGACTTTTTTCCTTCAGAAATAACACTTTGTGCAGAGACAGTTCTAAGTAAGGGAAACAAGCGCTACTTCACAGGCATACTACAGACATCCCCCCAGTACGAAATTTAAAGGAATATTTCACTTTTATTGTTTAACTTTTAGCATCATTAAAATCAGTTTAAAAAAAAAAAAATGCATTGATACATGTCCCCTGGGACAGGACCCGGGTCCCCAAACACTTTTAAGGACAATAACTTGCATATTAGCCTTTAAAATTAGCACTTTAGATTTCTCCCATAGACTTTTCCAGGGTGTTCCGCGGCTTTTCGAATTTGCACTATATATTGTGTTGTACATTACAATAGTGCTGACCCCCCTACTCTATATATTATGTTGTACATTACAATAGTGCTGACCCCCCTACTCTATATATTGTGTTGTACATTACAATAGTGCTGACCCCCCTACTCTATATATTGTGTTGTACATTACAATAGTGCTGACCCCCCTACTCTATATATTGTGTTGTACATTACAATAGTGCTGACCCCCCTACTCTATATATTATGTTGTACATTACAATAGTGCTGACCCCCCTACTCTATATATTGTGTTGTACATTACAATAGTGCTGACCCCCCTACTCTATATATTGTGTTGTACATTACAATAGTGCTGACCCCTATACTCTATATATTGTGTTGTACATTACAATAGTGCTGACCCCTCTACTCTATATATTGTGTTGTACATTACAATAGTGCTGACCCCTCTACTCTATATATTGTGTTGTACATTACAATAGTGCTGACCCCTCTACTCTATATATTGTGTTGTACATTACAATAGTGCTGACCCCTCTACTCTATATATTGTGTTGTACATTACAATAGTGCTGACCCCCTATACTCTATATATTGTGTTGTACATAGACCAGCTACAGTAGTCAGGAATGACAGCGGTGACCCCGGAGGTGACACAATTCTTGTCATTCATGGCAGAGGATATCGGGGGAGGGGATGTTCTCCAAGCCCCTCCTACTTGACAATCTATAGTGGTTTATCGATGTTCCTCCATCTTGGACCTCCCAGAGGAAACACGGCAGGGAACAGCAGGGGGAGGGGTGACACATTCTCTGTATTGTGATTGGCCAGTTCTCCAGCTGCCCCGATCACTTCTACATGACAGTCAATCACTGGCTGAGAATAACTCAAAGCTCATTTCTCTATAAATCTCTTGAATACCAGAAGGATAAAGAATGTACATTGGTAGACAAGGGGTCAGTGAATGGGGCGGAGCTCTGCTGACTTCCATCATCCAATCACGTGTAAGTAAATCTCCATGTTTTTTATTTCTTTGCACGTGATTGGATATTCATTATAAAGTGACATTTCACCACATTCACTGATCTCTGGGGGAAATTTCTTTGAACAGCCTATTTAGTAACTCCCCCCTCTGTCTGTACACTGAACTGTCCGGATTGCAGGTCTGGGTCTATTGACCTGGTTGGGGGTCAGAATTAAAATCACCTGTAATATCTCCAGACATCCTGGAATATGAACTACCAGTAATGTCCCATCTTCTGCAATACATGAAATATGATTTTTAGCCACCCTATGCCCAAAAGGGGCACAGGGTGAACTTAGAACCAAGAGTTATTAGTGCCGCTGGCACAGGAGTATCCCCCATCCCTCAAAAGTCTCTGGGTGTCACGAGTCATCCCATTACAACCTCCCACCGCTGTTCCTTGTGAGGTCGGAACTCCAGATCACTCTTCTCTGCCGCCCTGACAGAGCGCCCCCTTCTGGGACGTTTTATCTTCTAGCTTTGTGGTCATTAGACCTCACCAGGCAATCTGTCCAAGAGCGGTCTTTATTGTCCCAGCACCTCACTGTTCCCTTTCACTCCTCCCCCTCACTAATCTATAAACACTGTGCATCCCAAACACTGCATCCCAAACACTGCTGACTTAAAGGATAAATCCCCCCCCACCTAAATCCCAGCCCCCCCTATGTACCAATATACAATTAATGTACTTATTTCTGTTTATCTTACGCCCCCCACCTCAGTGTCCAGCTGGCTGTATAATCACTTCCGGACTCGCCGCACTCCGATATACGTCGGCTGTTTGAAGAGGGATATCTCTGTTATGGCAGCAGCTTCTATAACTCCGGTATCCTCCTCTTCAGCCGGCAGTCTGGTTTCCGATAATGGTGGTCTCTGCGGCAGATTCTCAGCAGATCACTTTTATCTGCGGCTGGAGAGGACCAGCCACTCTCACATGCCCTCTGCAGGTAACCGGAGCTGTCGGTAGCGGTGGAGGCAATCGCATCCTTCTGCTGGCTGGTTATGGAAATGAGGGGAAGATGGCCCCCACCTGTCTCTATACCATAGTGGGGTGGAAGCCACGTCGAAACATCACTTCCGCCCATAGATCTTAAAGGGACATTTTTTTTAAATGACAATTGTATTTTTTATTGCATTTTAGTGTAAATATGAGATGTGAGGTCTTTTTGACCCCCAGATCTCATATATAAGAGGACCTGCCGTGCCTTTTTTCATTACAAGGGATATTTACATTTCTTGTAATAGGAATAAAAGTGACACTTTTTTTAAAGAACAGTGTAAAAAATAAAAGGTAAAATAAAAGCTAAAAAAAATTAAACACGCCCCGTCCCGCCGAGCTCGTGTGCAGAAGCGAACACAAACGTGAGCAGCGCCCAAGTATGAAAACGGTGTTCAAGCCACACATGTGAGGTATCGCCGCGATCGTTAGAGCAATAATTCTCGTCCTAGACCTCCTCTGTAACTCAAGACACGCAACCTGTAAAAAAATTTAAGGGTAAAATTTGGTCGCCATTCCACGAGCGGGCGCAATTTTGAAGCGTGACATGTTTGGTATCAATTTACTTGCCGTAACATTATCTTTCACATTATACAAAAAACAGGCTAACTTTACTATTGTCTTATTTTTTAACTCAAAGTTATTTTTTTCCAAAAAAAAGTGCGCTTGTAAGACCGCTGCGCAAAATACGATGTGACAAAGTATTGCAACGACCGTCATTTTATTCTCTAAGGTGTTAGAATTTGTATTTATTATTTTAATAATGTTTGGGGGTTCTAATTGATTTTCTAGCAAAACAATGTTTTTAACTTGTAAACACCAAATCTCAGAAAGGGGCTCGGTCCTTAAGTGGATAATATTCACTTCTCCTTTACTTCCTGGACACACCCTGCACCATCTACCCTCCCCCTTCCACCCACCTCATCAGGTTTTTCCTATGCAATCGGTGATCACCGTTCTCACTAAATACACAGCTATAGATCATTCATTTGGCAGAGTGTGCAGGAGCTGAGTGATCAGATAACAGTTGATGTGGATAGAGCTGTAATATTGTAATCAGGAGAAGTTCTGTAATGATCACCATACACTATACAACCTGGTACACCTAAAGAACATTGTACAATCAGATTGCATGGTATATGGCCAGCTTTATATAAGTACATAGGATGGGGGTGATGGAGTCACTCAGCTGTCAAGCCGCATTCATATCTCTGCGTAGTGGGAACTCACATTCCCCCCCCCCCCCCTGAGGTTTTTTAGCATTCGGAATCATTTTCACTCGTCGAGCATAGGGTAGACCATTCATTGGACTGGGCTGCCCTATGTGCAACAATCGCCCCGAAAAAGCTCCAGAACTCTTTTTTTTTTGGATTGGAGGATAGATAGATAATGATCGATAGATAGATAATGATCGATAGATAGATAATGATCGATAGATAGATAGTGATCGATAGATAGATAGTGATCGATAGATAGATAGTGATCGATAGATAGATAGATAATGATCGATAGATAGATAGATAATGATCGATAGATAGATAGATTAGATAATCTGCTGTTTCATTTGTGGAGAGAAATTCAAAGACATCTACCCAGAATACACCTGAGAGATGACTCTTCAGCTTTTCCTCTACACATGACCCTTCTTTTTTTAGGACTTAAATAAAATATCACCGCTCATTCACCTTATAAACATGGTGAGATCTTCTATCCCACTGAAATGTCTCTGTGGATTTCCAGGGTTACTGAGATCAAAGGAAAGGAAGATCTCACCACATCTCTAAAGTGCGAGGAAGATCATTAGGAATAATTAATTGCTTTGAAAATGCAGAGAATTGATTTTCAAGATTCGCCTCCTATTGATTTCAATGAGCCCCCTGCTTGCCCCCGAGTCCCGTGCGCGTACACGGCAGGCACAATCGCTGCCCGGCACACGCGATCGCTCGTTACAGAGCGAGGACTGGGAGCTATGTCAGCGGGGGAAACGCTCCCGGTCCTGTCAGCGGGGGAAACGCTGATCTTATGTTCATACAATGTATGGACAGAAGATCAGTAATTTCCCCTAGTGAGGCCACTCCCCCATACAGTTAGAACACACCCAGGAACACACTTGACCCCTTCCCTGCCCCCTAGTGTTAACCCCTTCACTGCCAATGGCATTTTTATAGTAATCCAAAATATTAATAAAAATGCCATAAAACTACCCCCTATTTTGTAAACACTATGGGCCAGATTCAGGTAGAGTTAGGCTGGCGGATCAATGGATCCGCCAGCCTAACTGTCACTTTAAGCCGGCGTTTTTGTTTTCTGTAACCAGAAAACAAGAAACGCCGGGTTGGAGTTCCGATGCGAGCAGCGTAAATGAATTTCGCCATCGCATCGTTACTTCAACTTAAAAATGGCGCCGGGGCGTTCCCGCCGATTTACGCTCAAAAAACATGTTAATGAGCGGGAATCGGCAATTCACAATCTTTTTCGGGCGCGACGCAGTGACCTTACGACGTTTCCGGAAGCGATACGCGGCGTATAGATAAAGCAGCCCCCTAGTGGAGTATCCTATGTTAAGTATAGGCGTCGTCATCGCGTCGGAAAAAAAACAAATCGCGTCGCTTGCGTAAAACATTCATGAATGGGGATGTGACGTCATTGACGTTCACTGACAGAATTTGGAGCATGCGCACTGGGATGCATTGACACTCGACGCATGCGCAGTACGTTCGCTGCGGGATCGCGCTTAGTTTGAATACTACACGCCCCGTACCCGCCCAATTTGAATTCCGCCGGCTCATTTGCGATGCGCTGCCGCAACTTTAGGAGCAAGTGCTTCATGAATAACAGCACTTGCTCCTAAAATTTCGGCAGAGTAACGTAAATGAAAAGCGTTACTCCAGAGCAAAGATGCTCTGATCTACCTGAATCTGGCCCTATAACTTTTGCGCAAACCAATCAATAATCGCTTATTATGATTTTTTTTTTTTAATGAAAAATATGTAGAAGAATACGTATCGGCCTAAACTGAGGAAAAAATATGTTTTTTTATATATTTTTGGGGGATATTTATTATAGCAAAAAGTAAAAAATATTGAATTTTTTTCCAAATTGTCGCTCCTATTTTTGTTTACAGCGCAAAAAATAAAAACCGCAGAGATGATCAAATACCACCAAAAGAAAGCTCTATTTGTGGGAGAAAAAGACGTCAATTTTGTTTGGGAGCCACGTCGCAAGACCGCGCAATTGTCAGTTAAAGCGACGCAGTGCTGAATCACAAAAAGTGCTCTGGTCATTAGGCAGCAATATGGTCCGGGGGTTAAGTGGTTAATAATGAATGTTATAAAAGAAAACAACTTTATTCAGCCCCTTTTATAGAATTCTGACTTTTATTTTTTTTTCTGTACAGGTGGATTGATAAACCAAATTTTCTATCATGTTGGACTTCATCAATACAACAAAGTCACATGGGAAGTGAAGCCATACGGGTGTCTGAAGTGACTGAAAGTCTTTATCACAATTCACTGGAGGATTCACACAGGACACAAGTCATATCCGTGTTCTAAATGTTGTTCTGGATTCTCTTCAACATCGATCCCGCCTCAGAGGACAACAGGAGAGAAGTAATTTCAGTGTTCTGGAAGTGACAATGGCTTTACAGTAAAGTCCAACCCATGTATACATAAGAGGAGTCATTTCAGAAGATATTTCTTGTTTGGAATGTGATAAAGATTTACAATGGAGGCAAAACATATCACACACCAGAAGGTTTTTAATGGAGTGAAGTTATATCAGTGTTCTGAATGTGATAAAATGTTTGCATTTAAGTCACAGCTTATCATACACCAGAGGGTTCACACTGGAGAGAAGCCATATCAGTGTTCTGAATGTGACAAAGCTTTTACACAGAAGTCACAGCTTATTACACACCAGAGGGTTCACACTGGAGAAAATCCATATCCGTGTTCTGAATGTTGCAAAGCTTTTACAACCAAGAACGGTCTTATTATACATAAGAGGTTTCACACTGGAGAAAATCTATATCCATGTTCTGAATGTGGCAAATCTTTTACACATAAGTCATGGCTTATGATACACCAGAGGGTTCACACTGGAGAGAAACCATATCAATGTTCAGAATGTGGCAAAGCTTATACTATCAAGTCACACCTCATGGAACACCAGAGGATTCACACTGAAGAGAAACCATATCAGTGTTCTGAATGTGGCAAAGCTTTTACACGTAAGTCCCACTTTACAACACACCAGAGGATTCACACTGAAGAGAAACCATATCAGTGTTCTGAATGTGGCAAAGCTTTTACACGTAAGTCCCACCTTACGACACACCAGAGGATTCACACTGAAGAAAAACCATATCAGTGTTCTGAATGTGGCAAAGCTTTTACACACAAGTCGCATCTTATCAAACACCAGAGGATTCACACTGGAGAGAAGCCATTTTAATGCTCTGAATGTGACAAAGCTTTTACAGTTAATGTCGGCATCTTCTATCACCAGAGGAATTACAAGCTTCAGCTGCAGAGAGAAAACTCAGAAATAAGGGGTATCAATGGAGTTGCGGGCATTCCATTCGTTTCACAGCCCCAATGTTATCCCACAAGCTAGGGAAAAAGTGAAAAGATAAAATGCTACTAAAAAAAAAAGTAACTAAAATTTGTGAACAAACTGGAATGTAATGATTGGAGGCTTTGAGTTTAGTTCTTATCTCCATCAGACACACACTTAAAAGGCCTGCAAATATTTTACCTTTTGACATTTTTTTTAGATAAGCACCCATGACTGAATTGTTTTCATCGTTGTTCTCATGTTTACCTTTTTTTCATGGAGCTTTGTCTGAACATGTAATGTATTTCATCATTCACTAACTGATCTGTGTTCCCAAATGTTTTCTTCATTGACAGACCCCAAGCTAATACATGACCAACACTGCCGCCGTACAAAGACTAGAGGTCAAGTGGCATCTTGCCGAACCTTCCAAATTTTGAAAGCTCATTCCAAATTCTTTTGACTGTTTTTACATCATCAACCAGGTTTGAGGGCCCCACCTTGTCCACACCTCCCATTACATGTCCCACCTCCCTCTTTACGATCAATGCTTTCTTTTCATGTTTCATCTCCTCTCATAGATGACAGCTTTACAGGCAGGTCTGTAGTTGGGACACCAGCCAGGGAGAAGTCTCTGTTCAGTGAGAAAGCAACTTCCCAAGCTGGTGTAGGACTTCCAACACTGAGTTGCTGCTGTTTATGGGATTCATTCAGCAGTACTCATACTTTCACTAGGAGGCTGAAATTCCTCTGAATTGGGTTCACTTTAATGACTCTGATTGGACAGATCTCTTTTTGGGGTAAAGTTTGTGAAGAACACTTCTTATCCCTGGAAATTGTATGATGTTGGCACTAAAGTGTAACTAATTCCATAAATGGTGCATTATTATTACCTGTTGACCCTCCCAGTAGATCTGTTTTCTTCTACTGCCTGTAGAAGGCCAAGCTATTTGTCAAAAATATCAGTTGGAGGGGATGGGAAACACCATATAACACTGCCGGGGGGTTCTTACAACTGTCAGTTTTCATTCATATGGTGGTTTAAACCTTAAAGCAGAACTCCGGACACATTTTGTTTCCATGTCCTTGTTGCTGATCTTCTACATTTACCCACTTTGCCATCCATGTTCTTCTGAGCTCTGTAGTTCCTCTGTAATAAGCTGCTGAACTTGTTGAAAAAACTTTATTGCATGCTGACTTCCTGTTTGTAAGTCCGCTGGCTGCTTTCCCTCTCCTGAGCTCAGCCAGCGGTCTGACACGCCCCCTTGTAGTCCTCTTAAAGCCGAGCAGGAGGAAGCAGACATGCTGTGGGCGGAGGAGGTCTCGCAGCCCCCGGGTCTGTGCCACCCATGGAGGAGGTGCCCTCCTTCTCTTCTTCTGCTCCTGCCAGTCACCGCCCCTCCACTTCACCTCCACTCCCCTTCAATCTATCCCCGCCCCACCCCTGCCTGCCTGCTATCTCTGTGCAGAGTGGGATTATCATCAGTAATTGTATGATACAGCAGGAATGTCACTGTGTCGGGTATAGTATACAAGAACGCCAATGCTGATGTCCCACCCCGCCATAATAAGAACACTGCACTGTCAATCCTAATAACAGTGGGGGCGGGGCATAAGCGCTCAGCATTCTCATATAACAATATCAGACACTGTGGGAGTTCCCTACTGTGAATGTACAAGTAATAACTGTTAATAATCCCGCCCTGCACTGGTGGTCCCCGACATTTTGGTACCTGACATTCTATGTGGCACTGGTGTCACATAGAGAGTGTTGTACATTTATTTTATATCATGAGGATCTCAGAAGGAGATATCTACACAAGGTAAATGAGATCCAACAGGCACGTGGGTGGGAGGAAGTGGGGTCCATTTCCTTGGACGGGTTGAGTTGAAACTCGGTTGAGTAATATGGTGGGTTTGCTTCTTAAAGCGGAGGTTCACCCAAAAATCAACTTTCTGACATTAGATCCAGCATACTGCTAACATCTGCAGTATGCTGGGTTTTAAAAAAAATGTTGTACTTATCGTTTTATGAGCCGTTGTTATCCGGCTCCGAGCGGGGAATGGGCGTTCCTAAGCCAAGAGGAGTTGATTGACGGGCTGCTAAGGCGAGTCACGCCTTCCGAAAATACCCAAAGTGACACTCGGGTATTTTTGGAAGGCGTGACTCGCCTTAGCAGCCCGTCAATCAACTCCTCTTGGCTTAGGAACGCCCATTCCCCGCAGGATTCCCCCGCTCGGAGCCAGATCACAACGGCTCATAAAACGATAAGTACAAAATAAAATGAACCCCAGCATACTGCAGATGTTAGCAGTATGCTGGATCTAATGTCAGAAAGTTGATTTTTGGGTGAACCTCCGCTTTAAGCCATTAGTTGTTGTTATAGTTTTCATAATAATTTTATACTTTGCTGATTTTGTTTCTTTCACTGTCATGCCGCGTACACACGATCATTTTTTGTGATGGAAAAAAACGACGTTTTCTGTGAAGTAAAAAACGACGTTTTTGAAACGTCACTTTCAAAGACGATGTTGCATACACACCATCGTTTTTTTCACAAAAAACGAGGTTACGTTCACCACACTTTTCCATTGAATCTCGTTTCATAACTAGCTTCTGGGCATGCGCGGGTTGAAAAACGTCGTTTTAAACGACGTTTTTGCTACACACGGTGACTTTTTGTGAAACAAAAAACGACGTTTTGAAAAACGACACAAAAAATTCAAGCATGTTGGAATTTTTTTTTGGTCGTTTTTTTTAAGACAAAAAACGACGTTTTGCCCACACACGATCAATTTAAATGACGTTTTAAAAAACGTCGTTTTTTTTCATCGCAAAAAACGACCGTGTGTACATGGCATTAGAGTTGCTTTTGTCTTTTTATGCACATGGAAAAATTCACATTTTAGGCCAGATGTTTATTTAAAACCCCCAAACATTGTTTATTTTCTGAAGACAGAGACCCTAGAGAATAAAATGGTGGTATTTGCTTTTTTTATGTCACAGGATATTAGTGCAGCTTTTTATCAAATTTTAGGTCACACAAAAACAATATATTACCCAATTTCTTAGCCAGATATAACATTTGAGGTTTCTGTCTTGAATCTAGATACCAAACATGTCAAGGTGTAAAAGTCACATGTGCCTGTGAAATGGTGACAAACTTCAGTACCAAAAATTGCCCATAGGTGACGCTGTTTTTTTTTTAAAGTGTATTTTTGTGCGTGAACTCGAGAGAGAGGAGACGGACTGCAGGAGTTGGGAGTAGGCAGACCCTCCCCCCAGAGGCAATCTGCCATCCTTCTCCATGCCCCCGGGTGGCAATGGCGGGTGTGAGGGAGGGACTCCCACTCACCCCGCCCTACCTGCTCCCCTTGGGAGCCCAACGGGGCAGAGGGACTCCACCTATGAGGAAGTCTAGCCCACTCAGCCAGCCCCGCAGGTCCTTTGCCTCTCTTTTTTAGGAGACCGAATGGCCAAAGTGCGTGTGTGTTAAACCAATTTTGTGTGCGTGCAAGTGGGGGGGGGGGGGGATGTGGGCGTGCTAAGCACAGGCGTACCTTACGTAGCACACCCACCGGGAGCTGGGCTGAGACCACCAAACTCAATTCACATGTAGCCGAGACCGGGATCCGAACCCTTGGCTGCAGAGGTGAACGGCTTGTCAGCGCAGAGCCAATTGCGTTGAGCCACCACAGCTCCCGAGGTGACTCTGTTAAGTCTTTCCAGATCATCAGTTTAATGCCGCGTACACACGACCGTTTTTCATGTCATGAAAAAAGTTTTTCTCGACGTGATTCCTCTCAAGCCTGCCTTGCATACACACGATCGTGATAAAAAATGCTCGAGCAAAGCGCAGTGACGTAAATCACGTACGACGGCACTCTAAAAGGGAAGTTCCATTCGAATGGCGCCACCCTTGGGGCTGATTATGCTAATTTCCTATCTCATAACTTGCTTCTGAGCATGCACGTTTTTTTTTCCGCCATCGTTAAAGCCTACACACGACCATTTTTCACGATGAGAAAACGATGACGAAAAAACGGCGAGAAAAAATAGAGCATGTTCTAAATTTTTAATGGCCATTTTTCTCGACTAGAAAAATTCTCTGGAGCCCGCACACGACTAATTAAAAAAATGGCATTTTTCTCATAATGAAAATCGGTCGTGTGTACGCGGCATAAGAAGTTCTCCATGAATGATGTCCCTGAGTCATTCCTCTCCCTCTGGTGTGTGCAGCGATATGTGTGGTGTGATTGTTGGTTTCCTACATAACCGCACCTGAAGCCGACATTTACATGATGTGCATGTGTGTGGGAACTGGGGGCTTTAACATTTGTTTTGTGTGTTTTTCTTTTACAGTGTGATTTTTATATATAAAAATGTTCTTTACTTTCTGCTATAATAAATCCAATAAAAAAAAATGTAAAAAAACAATATGCATTCTTCTTCATATTTTTGGTAAAAACATTTCCAATAAGCGTATATTGATTGGTTTGTGCAAAAGTTACAGGGCCAGATTCAGGGCCGCATCTGCCCCTCTGTGTCTGCCGCATCTACCCCTCTGTGTTTGCAGCATCTCCCCCTCTGTTTCTGCAACATCTACCCCTCTGTGTTTGCAGCATCTCCCCCTCTGTTTCTGCAACATCTACCCCTCTGTGTCTGCCGCATCTGCCCCTCTGTGTCTGCCGCATCTGCCCCTCTGTGTCTGCCGCATCTGCCCCTCTGTGTCTGCCGCATCTGCCCCTCTGTGTCTGCCGCATCTGCCCCTCTGTGTCTGCCGCATGCGCCCCTCTGTGTCTGCCGCATGCGCCCCTCTGTGTCTGCCGCATGCGCCCCTCTGTGTCTGCCGCATGCGCCCCTCTGTGTCTGCCGCATGCGCCCCTCTGTGTCTGCCGCATGCGCCCCTCTGTGTCTGCCGCATCTGCCCCTCTGTGTCTGCCGCATCTGCCCCTCTGTGTCTAGAGTAGGGATGAGCTTCGCGTTCGATGCGAACACATGTTCTCATCGAACATCGGCTGTTCGATCGTTCGGCGAAAACAAATCGGGTCATTCGCGCCAAATTCGAATGACGCGCAACAGCCCATAATTCACTGCGGCGTTGCGCGCTGATGATTGGCCAAGCATGCACCATGACCCCGCATGCTTGGCCAATCACAGCGCCCAAAAAACGAAGAGACCTAATTGGCCAAAGCCTGGGTGCTTTGGCCAATTAGGGCTCAGGGCTTTAGCACACGCCCCACACTATAAAAGGCTGCCTCCCGTAGTGTGTTCCGGCTTTCTTTGAGAGAAGATAGATAGATAGATAGATAGATAGATAGATAGATAGATCAGGGAGGCTACTAGTTAGTATAGTTAAATGTACAGTTTGTAGAGAATATATTGACATCCCTAGGAGTTGTCAATATATTTATAAACTGTATAGCTTAGCTAGTTCTGCTATTAGTATCTGTCAGGCAGGAGATTGTGCTTGATGCTCTAACGTGTTAGTCAACGTGTGCTAGTTAATTGCACATAGACGCATTAACTGTTACTGCACGTGTGCTATTTATTTGCACAGAAAGGCAGATGCTGTTAATGCAAGTGGGCTATTGAATTGCACAGAAACGCAGTCGCTCTGACTGTGCGTGTGCTGTGACATACCACCTGAGCGCATTTGTGGTCACCGCACGTGTGCTGTTACATACCACCTGAGCGCATTTGGGGGTCACCGCATGTGTGCTGGTACAGTAGGTGACTGGGATATTGTGTCAATCTCGCTCCCTTTCTCGGCGAGATTGACCACCTACGAGCCCCATCGCGGGAGCCAGCGCCGATCTGGCTTGCCGCGATGGAGACAAAGCCGTCATAGAAGCGACGGGGATCCGACTTGGATTCCCGCCAATTCTACACGTGGGCGGAGTTTGTTATGAATCCTGAAGGAGAAATCCCCGCCGGATTTTTAAAGAAAAATCCGGCGTGGGTTCCCCCCTCAGGAGCATAACGGGCCCTTAGGTCTGTTATGGGTTGTAAGGAGACCCCCTACGCCGAAAAAACGGCGTGGGGGTCCCCCCACAATCCATAACAGACCTGTATCCAAAGCACGCCGGCCGGTCAGGAAGGGAGTGGGGGCGAGCGAGCGCCCCCCCCCTCCTGAGCCGTACCGGGCAGCATGCCCTCAACATGGGGGGGTTAGGTGCTCTGGGGCAGGGGGCGCACTGCGGCCCCCCACCCCAGAGCATCCTGTCCCCATGTTGATGAGGACAGGGCCCCTTCCCGACAACCCTGGCCGTTGGTTGTCAGGGTATGCGGGCGGGAGGCTTATCGGAATCTGGAAGCCCCTTTAATAAGGGGGCCCCCAGATACCGGCCCCCCACCCTAAGTGAATGAGTATGGGGTACATTGTACCCCTACCCATTCACCTGCAAATAAAAAGTGTAAACACAAATAAACCACACAGGGTATTGAAATATTTTATTAGTTGGCCGCCGGGGGGGGTGTGTATGATCGCTTTTATAAAAGCGCCCCCCTCCGGCGGGCTTCTGTGGGGGGTGGGTGCCGCCGTCTGGTTCTCTTCCACCGCCGGGGGTGGGGCGCTTTGATAAAAGTGCCCACCACCCGGCGGGCTTCTTTCGACGTCTTCGGCGGCTGGGGGGTCTTCTCCCACTCTCCGAGGTCTTCTCCTGCTCTCCGGGGGTCTTCTCCTGCTCTCCGGGGGTCTTCTCCTGCTCTCCGGGGGTCTTCTCCTGCTCTCCGGGGGTCTTCTCCTGCTCTCCGGGGGTCTTCTCCGCTCTCCGGGGGTCTTCTCCGCTCTCCGGGGGTCTTCTTCTTTTTCAGGACTCGCCGCCGCTAACTTTGTGTGTTAGCTCAATTACTAGCGGCGGCGAGTCCCCTCCTCTGTGACGTCGTCTTCTTCTTCTCCAGATGTTGACGCGACGCTTCCTTCCGCTGTTATGCCGGGCGCGCGGCTCGCAGCGAGTTATATAGGTCTGTCTTGTGACGTCGCAGTCCCATCATGCTCCGGTAGGTAGCACGTGGCGAGTCCTGAAGAAGAAGAAGACCCCCGGAGAGTGGAGAAGACCCCCGGAGAGTGGAGAAGACCCCCGGAGAGTGGGAGAAGACCCCGGAGAGTGGGAGAAGACCCTGGGGAGTGGGAGAAGACCCCCCAGCCGCCGAAGACGTCGAAAGAAGCCCGCCGGGTGGTGGGCGCTTTTATCAAAGCGCCCCCCCCGGCGGCGGAAGAGAACCAGACGGCAAGACCTACCCCCCACAGAAGCCCGCCGGAGGGGGGCGCTTTTATACAAGCGATCATACACACCCCCCCCCGGCGGCCAACTAATAAAATATTTCAATACCCTGTGTGGTTTATTTGTGTTTACACTTTTTATTTGCAGGTGAATGGGTAGGGGTAAAATGTACCCCATACTCATTCACTTAGGGTGGGGGGGCCGGTATCTGGGGGCCCCCTTATTAAAGGGGGCTTCCAGATTCCGATAAGCCTCCCGCCCGCATACCCCGACAACCAACGGCCAGGGTTGTCGGGAAGAGGCCCTGTCCTCATCAACATGGGGACAGGGTGCTCTGGGGTGGGGGGCCGCAGTGCGCCCCCTGCCCCAGAGCACCTAACCCCCCCATGTTGAGGGCATGCTGCCCGGTACGGCTCAGGAGGGGGGGGGCGCTCGCTCGCCCCCACTCCCTTCCTGACCGGCCGGCCGGCGTGCTTTGGATACGGGTCTGTTATGGATTGTGGGGGGATTTTTTCGGCGTAGGGGGTCTCCTTACAACCCATAACAGACCTAAGGGCCCGTTATGCTTCTGAGGGGGGAACCCATGCCGGATTTTTCTTTAAAAATCCGGCGGGGATTTCTCCTTCAGGATTCATAACAAACTCCGCCCACGTGTAGAATTGGCGGGAATCCAAGTCAGATCCCCGTCGCTTCTATGACGCACTCGCTGGAATGTGCTTTTACTATTCCAGCGAGTGCGAGATATCGGCAGCCTGTCGCCGAGAATCAGCGCGATGCTGTCGTGCTATAAACACATTCTCGGCGGCAGGCACTGTATATACCACCTGAGCACAGATAGTGCCACTGTACGTGTGCTCCTATATACCACCTGAGCACAGATAGTGCCACTGTACGTGTGCTGGTATATACCACCTGAGCACAGATAGTGCCACTGTACGTGTGCTCCTATATACCACCTGAGCACAAATAGTGCCACTGTACGTGTGCTGCTATATACCACCTGAGCACAGATAGTGCCACTGTACGTGTGCTCCTATATACCACCTGAGTGCAGTTAGTGCCACTGTACGTGTGCTGCTATATACCACCTGAGCACAGATAGTGCCACTGTACATGTGCTCCTATATACCACCTGAGTGCAGTTCGTGCCACTGTACGTGTGCTGCTATATTCCACCTGAGCACAGATAGTGCCACTGTACGTGTGCTCCTATATACCACCTGAGTGCAGTTAGTGCCACTGTACGTGTGCTGCTATATACCACCTGAGTACAGTTAGTGCCACTGTACGTGTGCTGGTATATACCACCTGAGCGCAGTTAGTGCCACTGTACGTGTGCTGCTATATACCACCTGAGCACAGATAGTGCCACTGTACGTGTGCTGCTATATTCCACCTGAGCACAGATAGTGCCACTGTACGTGTGCTGGTATATACCACCTGAGCGCAGTTAGTGCCACTGTACGTGTGCTGCTATATACCACCTGAGCGCAGGTAGTGCCACTGTACATGTGCTGTTATATATCACCTGAGCACAGATAGTGCCACTGTACGTGTGCTCCTATATACCACCTGAGTGCAGTTAGTGCCACTGTACGTGTGCTGCTATATACCACCTGAGTACAGTTAGTGCCACTGTACGTGTGCTCCTATATACCACCTGAGCACAGATAGTGCCACTGTACGTGTGCTCCTATATACCACCTGAGTGCAGTTAGTGCCACTGTACGTGTGCTGCTATATACCACCTGAGTACAGTTAGTGCCACTGTACGTGTGCTGCTATATTCCACCTGAGCACAGATAGTGCCACTGTACGTGTGCTGGTATATACCACCTGAGCGCAGTTAGTGCCACTGTACGTGTGCTGCTATATACCACCTGAGCGCAGGTAGTGCCACTGTACGTGTGCTCCTATATACCACCTGAGCACAGATAGTGCCACTGTACGTGTGCTGGTATATACCACCTGAGCACAGATAGTGCCACTGTACGTGTGCTCCTTTATACCACCTGAGCACAGATAGTGCCACTGTACGTGTGCTGGTATATACCACCTGAGCACAGATAGTGCCACTGTACGTGTGCTCCTATATACCACCTGAGCACAGATAGTGCCACTGTACGTGTGCTGCTATATACCACCTAAACACAGATAGTGCCACTGTACGTGTGCTGCTATATACCACCTGAGCACAGATAGTGCCACTGTACGTGTGCTGGTATATACCACCTGAGCGCAGTTAGTGCCACTGTACGTGTGCTGCTATATACCACCTGAGCGCAGTTAGTGCCACTGTACGTGTGCTCCTATATACCACCTGAGCGCAGATAGTGCCACTGTACGTGTGCTCCTATATACCACCTGAGCGCAGGTAGTGCCACTGTACGTGTGCTGTTATATATCACCTGAGCGCATTTGGTGTCACTCCGCTTGTGCTGTTACATACCACCTGAGCACTTCAATATGTCTGGAAGGAGAACAAAGAGAGGCAGAGAGTCACGAGGGCAAGCAGGCTCTGCATGTAGAGGTAACGCTGGTAGTTGATGTGGTGCATCCTCTTCAGCCCGTGGCCGTGGCCGCTCGTCCTTCTTTTCGGGAGCTGGCCGTGTTGAACCTCAACATGCAGAGGAATTAGTAGAGTGGATGACCAAGCCGTCCTCATCCTCTCTCACACAGACAGATCAAAGTTTATCTGGCAAAGCAGCTGCCAAGGCGTCCTCTTCCCTCTGCACAATGGCTTCACACAATACTTCTCTAGTACCACCATGTCCTCCTGAGGAGTCCCCCAAACTGTTTCAACACAGTGTTGGGTACATGCTGCAGGAAGATGCGCAGCGTTTTGAAGACTCCGATGACGGAACACTGATAGAGGAAGGCATTGATGTGAGCCCAGGGAGAGGGGGTGGCCGAGAGGGACAGCAATTTGTCAGTGATGATGTTCCCTCAGCTGGAGCATACTGCCAGGTTGTTGACAGTGATGAGGAGGGAGGGGATGATGAGGTCAATGACTCTACCTGGGTGCCTGATAGGAGAGAGGAGAAGGAGGAGGACGAGGCACAAGCACATCTCCAAAGAGGCAGGATGCCCTCCAGGGGTCAGCTTAAGGTCACACCCACTGCATTACAGCGCACATCTACGGCGCTTGTGCATGGCGCTGCTGTGTCTGACCGGTACAGCAAAAGTTCTTTGGTGTGGGCCTTTTTTGAAACATGTCCACAAGATCGTACCTTTGCTATTTGCAACTTATGTCGCAAGCGTATCTCGCGTGGCCAAAACATCAACCGCCTGGGTACCACATGCTTGTCCAGACATATGTCAACCTGCCATGCAGCTCGTTGGCAAGCACACCAGAAAGACCCACACCAAAGACAACAGCGTACCCCCCCTTGCCCTTCTGGGACCTCCAACCCCAGTAGACCCCCAGTCCTCTCTGAAGCCTGCAGTGAAGGTGTAGAAATAGGTGTGTCACAAGCTAGTAGTAGCGATCAATCTACTGATAGTACCAGGCAAATTTCCCTGCCCCAGCTGCTGCAGCGCCGAAAGTAGTACAATCCCAACCATCCACATGCCCAGAAGTTGAATGCTAGCTTAGCGAAATTGTTAGCACTTCAACTGCTACCTTTTAAGTTGGTAGATTCTGCCCCCTTCCGTGAGTTTGTGCAATGTGCAGTACCTCAGTGGCAAGTACCAAAACGCAACTTTTTCTCACGGAAGGCTATTCCGGCTCTCTACCGGCATGTGGAAGGCAATGTCCATGCCTCGCTGGACAGGGCGGTCAGTGGTAAGGTGCAGTTTACCGCCGACTCATGGTCCAGCAGGCATGGACAGGGACGTTACCTGTCTTTTACGGTGCATTGGGTGACTCTGCTGGCAGCTGGGAAGGACGCAGGACAAGGTCCAGTAGTTTTGGAGGTTGTTCCGCCACCACGCCTCCAAAGCACTACTACTGCTTGTGACACACCTCTCCTCCACCCCCTCCTCTTCTTCTTCCTCTGTGGCCTCTTCCTATGGTGACGTTTTCTCCGAACCAGCCGTGCTCCGTAGGCGTACGAGGGGCTACGCAGGAATGCAGGCCAGGAGATGCCATGCGGTGCTAGAGCTGGTGTGCTTGGGAGACAGGAGCCACACTGGGGAAGAGGTTTTGTCAGCTCTGCAGGGTCAGGCTGAGAGGTGGTTGACGACACGCCAGCTGAAGCCTGGAATGGTGGTCAGCGATAATGGCACCAACCTCCTCTCTGCCCTGCGACAGGGAAAACTCACCCACGTGCCCTGTTTTGCGCATGTCCTCAATTTGGTAGTGCAGCGGTTCTTGGGCAGGTACCCGGGATTGCAGGATGTCCTGAAGCAGGCCAGGAAAGTCTGTGTGCATTTCCGGAGGTCATATAATGCCACTGCTCGGCTGACTGACCTCCAAAGGGAATACAAGCTGCCCAAGAACCGCCTAATTTGTGACATGCCCACCAGATGGAACTCAACGTTGGCCATGCTGCAGCGGTTGCACACGCAGCAACGGGCCATCAATGAGTACCTGTGCCAATATGGCAGCAGAACTGGGTCAGGGGAGCTAGGTTTTTTTTCCCCACGCCAGTGGGCCTTGATCAGGGATGCATGCACTGTCCTGTCACCATTTGAGGAGGCCACAAGGATGGTGAGCAGTGACAGTGCATGCATCAGTGAGACTGTCCCTCTTATTCACATGTTGGAGCACACGCTACGTGGAATAATGGACAGGCCCTTGAGGCAGAACAGAGGGAGGAAGAGGAGGACTTCCTTACCTCTCAAGGCCCCCTTTACCCAGACAGTGGTCCTGCTTGCCCACCTAGCACACAGGAAGAGGATGAGGAGGAGAAGGAGAATTGTATCAGCAGCATGGAGGTGGAGCCTAGCACTCAGCAGCAGCAGTCTTCAAGGGATCATTTACAGTCCCAAGGAGCATGTGGAGTTTTACGTGGCTGGGATGAGGTGCCTGTGGATCCTGTCGTCCTCAGTGACCCAGAGGACTGTGGCCCGAATGCCTCAGCAAACCTACGCTGCATGGCCTCCCTGATTCTGCAAAGCCTGCGTAAGGATCCTTGTGTACGTGCTATTAAGGAGAGGGATCATTACTGGCTGGCGACTCTCCTTGATCCAGGTTACAAGAGTAAGGTTGCGGACCTTATGTTGCCATCGCAGAGGGAGCAGAAGATGAAACTTCTGCGGGAGGCCTTGCAGAAGGGTCTGGGCAATGCGTTCCCAGAACCGGGGGGATTATCAAAACCTGGCTCAGGACAACGTCTTGCTAAGGCTTGGGTGAGTCACAGAAGGGGCGGTGGAGAAGGTGGTCGTCTGACCGATGCGTTCAGGCAGTTTTTTAGTCCGCAGCCCCAAGGTCTGACCGGTTCCAGCAACCATCGCCAGCGTCTGCTTTACATGGTCCGGGAATATCTAGGGGCAAGATCCGACTTGGACACCTTCCCCACCGAAAATCCTCTGGCTTACTGGGTCTTGAGGATGGATCACTGGCCAGAGCTTGCCCAGTACGCAATTGAGCTACTGGCTTGCCCTGCATCCAGTGTTCTTTCAGAACGGACATTCAGTGCTGCTGGAGGCTTTGTGACTGATCACAGGGTGCACCTCTCCACCAGCTCTGTTGATCGACTGACCTTCATCAAAATGAATCAGGCTTGGATCAACACCAGCTACCAAGCACCTGATGCTGATATTAATGAATAATATATTTTTGTTGAAATGTCGGATCTCTTTTAGACTGCTGATGCTGAGTGACTGTCCTCTTATGCTGCTGATAGAATATCCTTCTCCTCCTCACTTTTCTTGCTGATAGCTAGTAAGAAATGTTGTGTTTCTGGGCTCCGCCACCAGTGCCTAAGGCACAATTTTTCAGCCCCTGTTTAACAGGGGCGCCTAATAACAATTTTTGATGCAATAATTTGTACGTGGCTCCTTGTTGCGCTCCAATTGGAGTTATTGGGAGGGGTTGCAGTGTTGTGTTGTGCCCAATGCACAATTTATCTGCCCCTGTTTAACAGGGGCGCCTAATAACAGTTTTTGATGCAATACTTTGCACGTGGCTCCTTGTTGCGCTCCAATTACAGTATGTTTGAGGGGTGCCTTTTTTTCTAAAAATTTTCTTTCACACAACAATAATGGCCCCCCACCACCGCTAAAATATTCGACATAATGTTGCCACACAGAACTTGCGCAAGTAGCATTAATTACTTTTTTTTTTTGGTCCTTTCATGTTGTGCAGGGACATTTCTAAACACGTGGCACTACTATAGACACCCAGCAGGTGTGATATTTAAAGGAGTTTTTTTTTTCACTTTAAGCATCATTAAAATGGCTGCTCCGCAAAAAACGGCCGTTTTAAAAAAAAAAATTTCCATTGATACATGTTCCCTGGGGCAAGACCCGGGTTCTGAACGACATTTTCCAACATTTAATTGAATTTTGGTCTTTAAAATTACCGTTTTTGAATTCGAACGTTCGGGTCCCATAGACTTCAATGGGGTTCGAAATATTCGTGCGAACCCGCGGTCTGTTCGAACGTTCTGGTGCGAACCGAACCCGGGGGGGTTCGGCTCATCCCTAGTCTAGAGGCATTAGACACTTTTTAATGCCCTGCAATAAACTGTATGTAATCACACTAAATAGTGGGCACTAGTGACCCATCCCCCACCAGTATTTCACTGAACATCACAGCAAAGGTGAGGGGTAGATCTCTGTGTATCCACAAGTCACAGTCTAGTGATCAGATAGACTTGTTATGTTGTATTGCAGCTGCTCAGTAGAATGCTGTGCTTTGTGCTGGCTGATGGACCCTACAAGCAGAGCCCCTCCCCCCCTGTACTCAGCCCAGGTAGTATTAGTAGCCACTGAAATCCACATATCAACATTGACAACCATAACTCAAGCAAGGTTCTTTCATTCAGATCAGATCAGAGTCCTCTCAGTACATCAGAGTGCTCAGTGTTCCCCCTTACATCAGAGTCCTCTCAGTACATCAGAGTGCTCAGTGTTCCCCCTTACATCAGAGTCCTCTCCATACATCAGAGTGCTCAGTGTTCCCCCATACATCAGAGTCCTCTCAGTACATCAGAGTGCTCAGTGTTCCCCCTTACATCAGAGTCCTCTCCATACATCAGAGTGCTCAGTGTTCCCCCATACATCAGATTCCTCTCCGTACATCAGACTTTTCAGTGTTCCCCCATACATCAGAGTCCTCTCTGTTCATCAGAGTGCTCAGTGTTCCCCCTTACATCAGAGTCCTCTCTGAACATCAGACTTCTCAGTGTTTTCCCTTACATCAGAGTCCTCTCCGTACATCAGAGTGCTCAGTGTTCCCCCTTACATCAGAGTCCTCTCCGTACATCAGACTTCTCAGTGTTCCCCCTTACATCAGAGTCCTCTCCGTACATCAGACTTCTCAGTGTTCCCCCTTACATCAGAGTCTTCTCCGATGTAAGTCTGATCCACAGAGGCCTCACTTCCCAACTTACAGGACTTTATTCAGAACATTAAGTCCCGCTAGATGACTTCAGGACGGCCCCTTCTGCAGTTATAGAGATGTAAAACATTATAAAGATGTGTCTATACTGTGTAACATCCAGAAGAACATGGCCTCACCCCGCTCTGCACATGCTCAGTTACTCTCTAATTTTAGGCTGACAGCCATAGTGGAAATTAAACCCTCTTATTTTTTATAGCCAAGGAAGCTGCTTCTGTTTGATCTGAAACTGCCATGAGAAGCACTGCAGCAAGGACTACACTACTATATGTTATCCACCTCAGACATCCTGGGATGGATGGCGCAGCCAATGTTAAGTATGGACGTCGGGACCGCGTCAAATTGAACGTCGGTTACGTTGTTTGCGTAAAACGTTCGGGAATAGGGCTCGACGTTGGTTAAGTTCACATCGTTTACATTGAGAAAAAAGCGACATGATTTCGCGCATGCGCACTGGGAACGCGCATGCGACGTCCAAAAAAACGTGAATTGATTAATTTACATGAATCACGCCCCACTTCATTCATTTGAATTGCGTGGCCTTACGCCGCCACACATACGTTACGCCGCCGAAAATAATGGCGCAAGTTCTTTCTGAATAAAGAACTTGCGCAATTATTTAGAGCGGCGTAACGTATCGGGGGATATGTTACGCCAGCAGAAAGATCCACGGATCTTTCTGAATCTGGCCCATGGACTATATTTGGACAGTTGTTCCTGTGTATCACCAATAACACTACAAAACTTGTTGTAGAAATAAAATATTACATGACAGCGGTGTGTAAACCAAATACTGGACATTTTTACTTTGTTTTCCTCAATTTACCAAAAATGTGATCTTCAAAGGACTCGTCATGCCTCTATTTATTACAGTGAAGGGTCTTCTTGGTAAAAGTTGGCATTGTGTAGATGTTTCTCCTGTCCTGACACTCCAGGGCATCAATAAACATGATAAGTAGTCAGGATATTAGATGCAAAATTAACGCACTTTGAAGATCCCAAAGGTGCTCCTTGGATTTTGGGCCTCTCTATGCATCTAAGCGGGAAGAAACATTTCACACATGTGGTATCCCCGTACTCAGGGGGAGGGGAAGAATGTGTTTTGGGGTGTAATTGTAAGGATTCCTGTGCCGTGTGTGAGAAATAATTTGGGAAAGTGACAACTTTGTTATATAAAATCAAATTTTATTTACTTTCTTCATTTTCCCAAAAATTGTGGCAAAAGATTACAACTTCCAATAAACTCCTCATACTTCTTACTGAATAGCTTGGAGTGTCTACTTTCCAGAAATGTGTCATTTCGGTGATATTTGGAATGTCCTGGAATTTTAGAACCTCAATAAAATGAGATAGACAATCGGAACATCGGGGATGTTACATCTCATATATACTCACCATAGTCTGTAGACTCAAGGGGGTAGATTCATGTAGATCAGCGGATCTTTTGATCCGCGTGATCTATCTTTTTTACGGTCCGCCTGCGCCAGTTTTTGAGGCAAGTGCTGTATTCAGAAAGCACTTGCCACGTAAGTAGCCCTGGCGGATCGTAAATCCCCCGGCGGAATGCAAATTCCACGGCTAGGGGAAGTTTACTATTTAAATCACGTGCGTCCCTGCGCCGATCGTACTGCGCATGCGCCGCCGGCTAAATTTCCCAGCGTGCATTGCTTTAAATGACGTCGCAAGGACGTCATTGTTTTCGTCGTTAACGCTATTAACGTATGGCCGTATTCCCGAACGACTTACGTAAACAACGTAAAAAATTCAAAACTCGACGCGGGAACGACGGCCATACTTAACATAGGATCCGCCGCACTTACCCCGCATATAGCAGGGGTAACGATCCGCCGGAAAAAGCCGAATGCAAACGACGTAAAAAAAAAAGCGACGGCCGGGCTGAATCGGCGGTTCTCCTCATTTGCATATTCGGCGCGTAGAAAAAAAGAAGCGCCACCTAGCGGACAGCGGGAGAATGCAGCCTAAGAGCCGACAGTGCAACTCACTTACACCAGTCGGCTCTAAGGGAGATCTATGCGGAACCTGATTCGAAGAATCAGCCGCATAGATCCGAGCGTCGGATCTCACAGATCCGACGGTGTATCAGTAGATACACCGTCGGATCTCTATGTGAATCTACCCCATTAACTCTCACACACAATACATAATATATACACTGATTTGTTTTTTTGAGTAAATAAATGCAGCAGAATATATGTTGGCCTAAATTTATGAAGAAAGATTTTATAGCAGAAACTAAAAAGCCTCGTACACACCACCATTTTTTCCGACTCGAAAACTCCGCTGAGAGCTTTTGGCTGGGAATCCCGGCCGTGTGTATGCTGCATCTAAAGCCCCATACACACTATGGGTTTTCCTGACGCTTTTCTCATCAGGTTTACCAAAACCATGTAGTGCAAGGGCCTGCCTGATTGCATACAAGTTGAAACTCTTGAGGTTTGACCTCATATTAGATGGTTTTGGTAAACCTGAAGAGAAAACCGTCAGGACAACTGATAGTGTGTATGGGGCTTCAGTTTTTCTGATGGGAAAACTGCCAAAAAAAAAAAGAGAGAGAGCAGGATCTATTTTTTCCCATCAGGAAACAAATCCTATATGCTGCTGATAGAAAGCTCTACTATTGTAAATTGAGTGACGATGATTTTCCAATCCTGTGCTCATTTATATTCTGTCCTATCGTGATTGTACACTGCACAACGTCTATTACTAGGCAACTTTCTTACTGTGTAAAGTTTAAAAACTTGTTTCACTAAAAATGATCTTATTAAAAATAATATATGGGGGGCACAAATTATGTAAATGCTGCTTTGTAATTAATTAACAAAGATAAATATTTTTTAAAGTATTCACAATAAAGACCCAAGAAAAAAAACATATATATCTAAATTTCCTATTAAATGGACCAGCTGCCGACCTCCTGAAGTACATATAATGGGGGTGGGTGGGGAACAGCTATAGGCTAAATATCGCCTGTATCCTGTATCGCTTAGCACATGCACACTGGCGTGTTCCCTGGTGCATGCAGCTCGCCAATACAGCGGCCGATGTGTCCGCAAGACACAGCATATTTCAGCTGCCAGTAACCATCCACTTTGATAGGCCCAGGGATCATGTGGGATCCGTTGCTATATGATCACTTGATCACAATGTCAACAAAGCTGTTATGAAGGAATTCTATTCCTAACAGCTGTGATTTCTGTAGTGATGCTGTGATTGGCCCACAGCTTTCACATGGTACCTGGGAAAACTCACAGCACCCTGTACCACGTGATAACTGTGGGCCAATCACAGCACACAATAGACATGTGCACGCTGAAATATTTTGTTTCGGAATTTTGTTATCGTCCAAAAAATAGAATTATTTAAGTACTTCCGAAAAACGTTCTTATTAATTTTGTTTTGATAAAAAATGCATTCATCCAAAAATCTGAATTAAGGTCAAATCTGTCATTGAAGGCTTTTGGTGTCTGTCGAATGTTCTAAGAAGATTTGACGAAGCAGCTAAACTGTACGGCCCCGTACAGACGAGTAAATAGATTTGTTCAAATCGGTCGGACAGACCGATTTGAACAAATCTGTCTGCTGGTGACGTATTGGTTTGATCGCGTACACACGATCAAACCAAACTCTCCGCCGGCAGACGGCGCGCTGACGTGGCGGTGACGTTGAGGCCGCCACGTCACCGCACCAGGAAGTAAAACACGTCCGCGCATGCGTCGAAACCATTCGACGCGTGTGTGAGACGATATGTCTGCTGGTTAGCGTACTAACCAGCAGACATGTTGGGCGGACGGGTTCCCAGCCGACAGATTTGAAAGCATGCTTTCAAATCTGTTGGCTGGGAAAATCCGTCGGCTCGCCCGTACACACGATCGAATCTGTCTGCTGGGACGGTCTGGCAGACCGTTTCCAGCAGACAGATTTGATCGTGTGTATGCGGCCTACGACGCCGCAATCGTACATTTTCGGTCGAATGCTCCGCCCACAAGCTATAGTAGAATCCTAATGTTATATGACACTAGTAATAATTATATTCATTAATTATTATTACTAGTCAATCAACATTAGAATTCTTCCATAGCCTATGGGCGGAGCATTTGACCATAAACATCCGCTGGCGGCGATCGTATGTTTTTAGCTGCTTGGTCTAATCTTCATGTCTCTATGTCCAATCTTTTCTCTCTATGTCCAATCTTTTCTCTCTATATCGAACTGCTATGTCGAATAATCTTGGACTAATAAAGTTAGGTTAGGCACATTCAACGGCAGGTTCGATAGACACAGATCGCTATTTTCACCGTCATGTTGAATCTTCTATCTATATCGAACTGCTGTCACAACAAAATGAAAATAAAGCATTTTTTATGTTGGATCTTTCGGATTTTGGGCATTTGTTGTCTTCTGTTAAAACGAACGTGAAAATCCCCGAAATTCGGACAAAAATGCATTAGTTTTAGTACGAATGCACAAGTCTAGCACACATTAGTTATGCATGTAACCCATTCATGAAACTTACTAGACATTGCTGTTATAGAGGCCATCACGGGAGCAGCAAACTAAAGTGTCAAAAAAGAAAATCCCTGATCAAATCCCCATCCCCCTCCCTCAGGGTAGTACAGTGTCACGAAATCATGAAAGAATGTGGGAAAAAAGTTAAAAATTATTGTTTAAAATATTTAAAAAAAAATTGAATTATATTTATTTTTAACATACGGTCACCAGTCAGTATCCCTGATCACTGCCACATCAGTCAAATGATGACACTGTACTGCACTGATGACAGTATGTAAAAACAAAATTGTGAAAAATACGATTTAATGTCTTCATTTTCACAAAAATTTTGATGAAAAATTACAACTTAGAAAAAAAAAAACTCACCATACCTCTTAGGAAAAATACCTCAGACTGTCTACTTTCCAAAAAGGGGTCATTTGGGAGATATTATTACTGTCCTGGCTTTTTAGGGGGTCCCAAAAAATGAAATAGGCCAACAGTATATTAGAGTATATACAGTACTTCTTGGAATTTTGTTTTTGTTTAGAAGAATACATTTTGACCAAAATGTATGAAGAAATGTGGTTCTTTTATTCTTATTTTATTTTTAGATAATTAAAAGTAAAAAATATTGTTTTTTTTTTTCAAAATGTTATTTTTTCATATATATACATATAAACAGTGGTGACTAAATAACACCAAAAGAAAGCTCTGAGGCCTTGTACACACGATCGGACATATCCGATGAAAACGGTCCGCGGACCATTTCCATCGGATATGTCCGATCTGGAGTTTGATCCGATGGCGTGTACACACCATCGGATCAAATTCCCCGCCGGCGGACGGCGCGGTGACGTGTCGGTGACGCGGCGGTGACGTTGACGCCGCCACGTCACCGCTACGTCACGCACCAGGAAGTAAACACTTCCGCGCGCATGCGTCGGATCCATTCACAGGATACGACGCATGTGTGGGAGGATATGTCCGCTGGTTTCCCGTACTAACCAGCGGACATATCCGACGGACAGGTTTGTAGCGGACAAATTTCAAAGCATGCTTTGAAATTTGTCCGATGGACAAATCTGTCCGCTAGCCCATACACACGATCGGAGATGTCTGCTGAAACGGTCCATCGGACCGTTTTCAGCGGACATATCCCCTCGTGTGTACGAGGCCTTAAACAAATCACATACATTTCAGTGGGGTAAAGCGTTGCATGACAGAGCAATTACCAGTTAAAATAACGCAGTGCTGAAAATGCCCTGGTCATGAAAGGGATAAAACCTTCCGGGGCTCAGGTGGGTAAAGCCCTATCAGTCCTGGAAATCTGTTGATCTATAATACATTTGGGTAGACTACAAATTCTAAAGATATGGGCCTGGATTCAAGTAGGACTTACACCGAAGTATCTCGAGATACGCCGTCATAAGTACAAATGTGCGCCATCTTATCTCTGCGTTGATTCCCCAAGCTAGATACGTCGAAAAACTAGGCTTCCTCCGCCCGACGTAACTTGCCTACGCCGGCGTATCGTGGGCGCATAGTTACGCTGGACGCATTCGGTGTTACCATTTTAAATATGCAAATGAGTAAGATGCGCTAAATCACGAACGTACTTGCGCCCGGCGCATGTTTTAAGCGATTTGAGTAAGGGTTACGTCCGGCGTAAAGTTATTCCTCATATAGGAGGCGCAACCCATGCAAAGGTATGGACCAGGGAACGAACACCGTCAATTTTTACGCCGTTTACGTAGTACGTGTATAGGGCTGTGCGTAGGTTACGTTCACGTCGTAGGCAGTGTTTTGATGTATATTAGGCAGTTATTTTGACGTGACTGTGAACAATGCGCACTGGGATGCGTCCAAGATACGACGCATGCGCCATTCATTTTTAGTACTTGTTTGAAGCTCAGCCAGTCATTTGCATGGGGTCACGCTTCATTTAGATGTTACATGCCCACTTCCACCTACTTTGACTTCAACTATACGCTACGCTGGCTTAACGTTGGGAGAAATTGCTTTGTGAATACCATGCTTGCCTCTCAACGTTGCGTCAGCGTAGCATAAACAAGATACACCATGCCCGCATAAAGATGCGCCGAGGTACGTGAATCTACCCGATAATGTGCAGAACTGAGGCATTGCCAGAAATGAAAAAAAAAAAAAAAACGCTCTGTGACTCAATGGGTTTAGGGGGGAAAATCCCATGGAATAAAGTTGTTAATGACAGATTGCATCATTTGTGTAAATATTGATTTTGCCCATATTTATACTTAACATCACAGAATGCTTTTAGGGTCAAAGAGTGTTTTTCACAAAAAAAAAATATACCAAAAAAATAAAAGATCTTTCCACTCAATAAAGAGAACCCCAATCAGGGAAATGTAATTCCCTCAGAAGAAGTTGTAGGGATATGACCACATACTCTTTGTGAGTTCAGATCTCTTGTAGCTGTACTTCATGATTGGTCTATGAAGGTGATCAATATAAGGACAGGAAATCTAGATAATAAGGAGATCCAATCTTCACCTGATGAATCCTATAGACTTTCAGTAGAACTGAATAAAACACAAGTAGCCAGCTGGGATAAGGTTGTAATGTTGAATGCATCCCATAAAACAGCAGCAACTCGGTGTTGCAAGGCCTGTGCCAGATTAAGAAGTTGCTTTCTCATGGAATCGAGACTTTGGCATGGTTAGTGTCGCTATCTAAAAAGTTGTCATGATCATGAGAAGGGAGGAAGAAAATGTATAAGATGGGCTTAGCTGGAGACCTCACGATTGGCAGGTATAGCAATTGTCAGCAGAACCTGGAAAGGACTTTTCCACTGAGGCTTCAGAGTCTTGGCAAGATGCCGCTTGACTGCTACCCAGTCTCCCTGTACTGAGGCAGTGTTGGTCATGTATTGGCTCAGGATCAGGCAATGAAGAAAACACTTGAGAATACAGCTCAGTTAGTTATTCATGCAATTGCATTACATGATCAGACAGAGCCCCATAAAAAGGGTACAGATGAGAATCATAAAAAAGCAGTTGCCTGCCCAAAAAATGGCAATATTTAGAATAGTCAAAGTCTTTCTAAGTTGTGCCCGATGGATATAAATACGAAAGTGCCCATTCATCACATTCCTGCTTGCTTACCTTTTTTTTTTTCAAAACAGCAATATACTTTTTGAGTATCTGTGAGATGACATGAGCTGTGAAATTAATGAAACACCTTGAAATCTTGCATTGCAGCTTAGCTCCAACCCCTTCTTCCAGAGTTTCATCAATGCAGCTGAAGCGTGTGAATCCTCTGATGTTTGATTAGCCCAGATTTTTTTGTAAACGCTTTGTCACATTCAGAACATTGAAATGGCTTCTCTCCAGTGTGAACCCACTGGTGTATGTTAAGCTGTGACTCCTGTGTAAAAGCTTTGTCACATTTAGAACATTGAAATGGCTTCTCTCCAGTGTGAACCCTCTGGTGTGTGATAAGGTATGACTTCCGTGTAAAAGTTTTATTACATTCTAAACACTGATACAGCTTCTCTCCAGTGTGAATCCTCTGGTGTGTGATAAGGCTTGACTTCACTGTAAAAGCTTTATCGCATTCTGAACATTGATATGGCTTCTCTCTGGTGTGGACCCTTGTGTGTTGGAAAAGGGACTGCCTGTCTATAAAAGCTTTATCACATTCAGAACACTGATACAGCTTCTCTCCAGTGTGAATCTTCTGGTGTTTGATAAGGCTTGACTTCTGTGTAAAAGCTTTGCCACATTCAGAACACTCATATGGCTTCTCTTCAATGTGAATTTTTTTATGTATGTTAAGCCCTTTCTTGTCTGTAAAAGCTTTCTCACATTCAGAACACTCATAGGGCTTCTCTCCAGTGTGAGTCATCTGGTGTCTGATAAGTTCTCTCTTCGATGTGAAAGCTTTTTTACATTCAGAACACTCATAGGGCTTCTTTCCAGTGTGAATAATCTGGTGAATGATAAGGCATGCCTTCTGTGTAAAAGCTTTGTTACATTCAGAACACTGATAAGGCTTCTCTCCAGTGTGAACCCTCTGGTGTATGATAAGCGCTTTCTTTGTTGTAAAAGCTTTGTCACATTCAGAACACTCATATGACTTCTCTCCAGTGTGAATCTTCTGGTGTGTGATAAGACATGACTTATATGTAAAAGCTTTGCAACATTCAGAACACTGAAATGACTTCTCTCCAGTGTGAACCCTCTGGTGCGAGTTAAGATGCGACTTCGATCTATAAGTTTTGCCACATTCAGAACACTGATATGGCTTCTCTCCAGTGTGAACTCTCTGGTGTGCGATAAGATGTGACTTCGATGTACAAGTTCTGTCACATTCAGAACACTGATATGGCTTATCTCCAGTGTGAACCTTCTGGTGTGTGATACGTTTTGCCTCCATTGTAAAACCGTTATCCCATTCCAAACAAGAAATATGTTCTGAAATGACTTCTCTTATGTATACATGGGTTGGAATTTATTGTAAAGCCATTGTCACTTCCACAACACTGAAATGACTTCTCTCCTGTTGTCTTCTAAGGATGGATCAATGTTGAAGAGGCTCCAAAACACTTACAACATTTAGAACACTGATATGTCTTGAATCCTGCGTGAATCCTCCAGTGAATTGCAAAAAAGACTCTGTCACTAAAGACACTCATATGGCTCGTTTCCCATCTGACTCATATTTTAAGACAAGGATGACCAAAAATTTGGTTCACCAATCCACCTATACAGGAAAAAAAAAAAAAAAGTCAGAATCCTATATAAAGATTAAATAAAGTTACTTTCTATTTTTTACATTCATTATTAAATACTGTATTTATCGGCGTATAACACGCACCCTAACTTTAATAGGAAGTTTCAGGAAAAAGCCTTCAACAGCTCCCTGCGTATAACACGCAGGCACAGTTTACCCTCTATTTTCAGGGTAAAAAAGTGAGTGTTATACGCCAATAAATACAGTATATCTTATATATAGAAGGTATATGTGCAATATTATACATGTTTAACCACTTGCCATTGCCCTCATTGTAAAAAGACGTCCTGTTTTTAAAGATGGATGTCTCGGTAACGGCAGCAGCTGCTGCCACAACCGAGATATCCATCTCTTCTGTGGGCAGTTCTGTTAATGATAACGGCGGTCTCCGCGGCGGGAGAGGGCCCCCCCCCTCCCGCCGCTCTCCCGTGCCCTCCGCCGCTTACCGTTGCCGTCGGTAGCGGCGGAGGCGATCGGGTCCATTCGGCTCCTCAGCGGGGATACGAGTGAGGGAAAAATCGCCCCCACCCGTCCCCAGAGCTCTGCTGGGCGGAAGTGACGTCAAGACGTCAGTCCCGCCCAGCGTCTTAAAGAGACATTTTTTTTTTAATGTTATTTGAAAAAATGACATTTTAAATTTTTTTTGCATTTAAGCCTAAATATGAGATCTGAGGTGTTTTTGACCCCAGATCTCATATTTAAGAGGACCTGTCATGCTTTTTTCTATTACAAGGGATGTTTACATTCCTTGTAATAGAAATAAAAGTGATAATTTTTTATTTATTTTTTATTTCGGTGTATAAAATTATAAACTAATTTAAAATAAATAAGAAAACAAAAAAAAAAATTTTTTTTAAAACGTCCCATCCCGACGAGCTCGTGCACAGAAGCGAACGCATACGCGAGTAGAGCCCGCATATGAAAACGGTGTTCAAACCACACAAGCGAGGTATCGCCGCGATCGTTAGAGCGAGAGCAATAATTCTAGCCCTAGACCTCCTCTGTATCTCAAAAAATGCAACCTGTAGAATTTTTTAAACGTCGCCTATCGAGATTTTTAAGGGTAAAAGTTTGATGCCATGCCACGAGCGGGCGCAATTTTTAAGCGTGACACGTTGGGTATCATTTTACTTGGCGTAACATTATCTTTCAGAATACAGAATACAAAGAAAATTATAGGATAGAGGAAACTCCTCTTACCTATAATGGGGATTTTAATGTGAGGAATCAGTCGCAATAATAAGGTAAACACACCAAACGCAAGTTTTGTAAATATATCAAAAATAGAAATGTATCCATCCCCATTTTTCTGTTTATTATCTTTCACAATATATAAAAAAATTGGGCCAAATTTATTGTTGTCTTATTTTTTTATTCAAAAAAGTGATTTTTTTCCAAAAAAAGTGCACTTGTAAGAACGCTGCGCAAATATGGTGTGACAAAAAGTATTGCAACGACTGCCATTTTATTCTCTAGGGTGTTAGAAAAAAAATATATATAATGTTTGGGGAGTTTAAGTAATTTTCTAGCAAGAAAAAATGTTTTAGTCTCGTAAACACCGAATCTGAAAAACAGGCTTGGTGGGCAAGTGGTTAAATATTTGTATTCTAATTTATTGAGGACAATCTATTATTCCCATTGGTTGGTAAAATTGACAAATTATTACAATTTCCTGCAGGAGAATCTCATTTCTTTCTTCTAATGTAGAGCATTGTGCTGCATAGTGATGGGGGATGGGGGATGAGATTGGGATTGACTTGTTGGCATGTTTCACAAATCTATCTAAAAACCCAAACATTGCCGATCAGGGTCGTCTTTAATATGGTTTGGGCCCTGGGCAAACATTTTTTTTTGGGCCCCCCTCCAGCTTATTTTGGGCCTGGCTGGTTCACATGTATGTGTTTTGGCGGCCCTCATTTGTGCAGGCACAGCAGCCCATTGATTTGAATGGGCTGCCATGCCTTTGTTTGCTGCAGAAAAAGTTGCATTCAGCATTTTCAAAATACAGTCGCCTTCTGCTGTCGCACCATGCTACTTACCTGCAGTTCTTGCACACACAAACGCACTGTGTTTTTAAAAGCGTGACCTAAACGTCTAAAAATGCAGCACGTGTGACAGTGCGGGAACTGCAGATAAGTCACAGCAGACAGCAGAATGGACAGACAGTGCTGTATTTCATTGCTTGATGGGCATAGGTGTGCCGTGTGCGCAGCCTATTACATGAGGCATGTGCTTTTCTTTGCAGGAAACGCAGGCATGGCGGCCCATGTGACTGCGCAAATGTGGGCCGCCAAAACACATACATGTGAACCAGTCAGGCCCAAAATAAGTCCATCAAGCAGTTAAATACAGACAGTAATGCCATGTGCTCTGAGGCCTTACTCAGCCTGGACTGCAGGTCTGTTCTGTGATTTAAAGAGTTCCTGTATTTTACACATGGCATGGCCTGGGGTCCCATGGTGCTAAAGCAGAATGGACAGACGGTGCTGTGACCCCATGCCATGCCATGTGTAAAATACAGAAACTTTTTAAAACACTGACAAGACCTGCAGTGAATCATCAAATATTATAAAGACTTTGGGCACACTCTACAGAAAACTTCTATTTACAATATAGATTAGCAAACAGTGACATACCTTGAGGAGCAGGACATGAAGAAGAATAAGTCAGCCTCGAGCAAACTGGGGATGTTATAAAATCACATTCTAATTCACTTTTATATACAATCAGCACCCAGTGGCCGGAAGGGAGAATTGCACGTCTGATGATTTTCAGTGCTGATTTGTGGGCAGCACAGGGGCTTAACGGGCGGCACTGCTTTGGGCCCCCAACAGTGACAGGGCCCTGGGCAGCTGCCCCCGTTTGCCCTATGGTAAAGAAGGCCCTGTTGCAGATGTAAATACAAACCCCTTTGAAGTCAATAGGAGGCAAATTCTGGAAACCCAAGTTACACTCACCAGTAACATCTTTTCCAGACAACATCTTTGAGAGAGAGAAGACTCCTCTTCCCATTCCCAGGAAACACTGCATCTCCTAATCTTTTAAAAGGACTGTCTACAGCTAGCCCCTCAGTTCATTCAGATTACCTTCTACCCAGTGCTGGAACAAGGTTATACAGTTCCTGGGGAAAAAATAAGAAGCTGCACCCCCCTCCCAGCCAATCACCCCCATAAATCCCTGATCCCTGTTTGGTACAGAATGTGGTGGGACCAATATATTGACAAGCGCCAAAATGTTTGTGGCATGCAATTGCATAGTAACAATATTATTTACATCAGCCGACTGCAGACTTTAGCCCGCTATCAGCTGAATACAGGTCATAGGAGGGCAGAAATAAGTGCACTCTGGTGACCTGCAGGGGTCCTTTCACATGAGTTCATTTGGGTCCTCCTCTCAATTTTTTAGGAGGACCTGATCAGAAGGTCCTTGCAGCCCTATCAGGAGGACCTGGTCGGAAGGTCCATGCAGCCCTATGGACAGGCTGATGTAAATGGAATGTTTACACCTCTCTAGCTCTGAATCCTTCCAGGTCTGGGGAAAAAAAATCAAACAGGACTGTGTCCTCTTCCATTTATCTGGACCTAAATGTGACACATCAAGAGAGCCTGATGTAACCAGAGAGTAAATATACACTGGAGTCTGTTTTCATCCAGCCGCTCATAGAAATGTCACAGGTCCTCCTGTGTCTGAATGAATAGATGAAAATGTATAGCGCGGCACATGCGAACTGAATCGCCTCTGGGCGCTTGTTGTTCCTGTCTCCTTTGGTATCAAAAGAGATGAGTCTTGATCTTTCTCCTGAATGCTAGGTGGTTCTCCTCCAACCGAATGCTGGTTGGTAAAGCGTTCCATAGGCTGGGACCTTGGACCGCGAATCTTCTATCTCCCTTGGAATTGTATCTGGCTTTCGGTATCTGGAGTAGATTTTGATTGGTGGATCGCAGAACGCGATTGGGATTATGAGCTTTTATTTTTTCGCATAGATAATGGGGAGCATTCCCATGGATACATCTATGCGTTAGACAGAGTGCTTTAAAAGTGATTCTGTCTTTTACTGGTAACCAGTGAAGGGATCTCAGTGAAGGTGAGATTGATTCCCAAGTTTTTTTCTCAGTCACAAGTCTGGCAGCCGTGTTTTGAACGACTTGAAGACGAGCGATTTGGTACTTGGGGAGTCCGAGGTAGAGGGCATTTGCATAGTCCAATCTGGAGTTAACAATTGCTCCCACCACGACCGCTATGTCTTCCTTGGGGATAAAAGGAATAGGTCTGCGTAGTAGGCGCAGCAGATGGTGAGATCCGCTGACTACTGACCCTATTTGTGCGTCCATTGTCATGTAGGAGGCGAAAATGCCCCTGAGACTTTTGACTTTGCCGCTGGGGGTGATGATTTTGCCCAGAATGGGCGGGGGTGTCCAAGTTGTTACAGGTTGATTCTTACGCTTGGCGTGAAACAGAAGAAGTTCTGTTTTCGCTCCGTTGAGTTTAAGATAACTCTTTGTCATCCAGTCCTCTATCAAAGAGAGGCATGTCTCTAGATTGAGGTGGTGATCCTTCTTATTGCAAATGCGGAAATACAGTTGCGTATCATCAGCATATGAATGATAGAGCAGTTTCTGACTGCTAATGATTTCAAAAAGAGGACGAAGATAAATGTTGAATGAATGAATGAATGAATACTTATATAGCGCAGCAAATGCGAACTGAATCGCCTCTGGGCGCTTGTTGTTCCTGTCTCCTTTGATATCAAAAGAGAAAAGTCTTGACCTTTTTCCTGAATGCTAGGTGGTTCTCCTCCAACCGAATGCTGGTTGGTAAACCGTTCCATAGTCTGGGACCTTGGATCGCGAATCTTCTTTCTCCTTTGGACTTGTAGTTGGCTTTCGGAACCTGGAGCAGGTTTTGATAGGTGGATCGCAAAACGCGATTGGGGTTATGAGCTTTTATTTTTTCGCATAAATAAAGGGGGGCATTCCCATGGACACATCTATGCGTAAGACAGAGTGCTTTGAAAGCAATTCTGTCTTTAACTGGTAACCAGTGAGGGGATCTCAGTGAAGGTGAGATGGATTCCCAGGGTTTTTTCCCAGTCACAAGTCTAGCGGCCGTATTTTGAACGACTTGCAGACGAGCGATTTGGTACTTGGGGAGTCCGAGGTAAAGGGCATTTGCATAGTCCAGTCTGGAGTTAACAACTGCTCCCACCACGACCGCTAAATCTTCTTTGGGGATAAACGGAGTAAGTCTGCATAGTAGGCGCAGCAGATGGTGAGATCCGCTGACTACTGCCCCTATTTGTGCGTCCATTGTCATGAAGGAGTCCAAAATGACCCCTAGACTTTTGACTTTGGCGCTAGGGGTGATGATTTTGCCCAGAATAGGCGGGGGTGTCCATGCTGTTGAAGGTTGATTCCTGCGCTTGGCGTGAAACAGGAGGAGTTCTGTTTTCGCTCCGTTGAGTTTAAGATAACTCTTTGTCATCCAGTCCTCTATCAAAGAGAGGCATGTCTCTAGATTGAGGTGGTGATCCTTTCTGTTGCAAATGCGGAAATACAGTTGCGTGTCGTCTGCATATGAGTGGTAAAGCAGTTTTTGGCTGCTGATAATCTCAAAAAGAGGACGAAGATAGATGTTAAACAGCACTGGTGACAGAGGCGATCCTTGAGGGACTCCGCACGACACTGTGCGTTTCTCAGATGTAAAAGGTCCTAACTTCACTGTTCGGTTTCCCAGAAAAGAGGAGAACCAAGATAAATCGCCTTCTGCGACTCTGGCTACTTCAGCAAGCCGAGTCAGTAACAGTTTGTGGTCTACAGTGTCGAAAGCTGCACTTAGGTCCAACAGAACTAGAAGACAAGATTCTCCTTCGTCTGCGGCCTCGAGAACATCGTCCCATATTTTGAGCAGCGCGGTTTCAGTCCTGTGTCCGGGACGGAACCCTGATTGCAATGGGTCAAGTAGCTTGTGGGTATCTAGATGCTGTTGCAGCTGTTGTACCACTACTTTTTCCATTACCTTTGAGAGTACATTGAGGCTTGTTATGGGACGGCGGTGGAGTGGGTCCTTGGGGTCCAGGGAGGGTTTCTTCAGGATGGGTTGGATTATACCCTCTTTCAACTGTGAGGGCACTATGCCCTCCAAGAAAGACTGGTTGATAAGCTGCGTGATGGGAGGAGCCAAGATGTAGGCGCATTCCTTCAGCAGTTTTGTGGGGATAATGTCATTTGGCGCTGTGCCATTACGTAAAGTACCAATGACATTCTTAGTGGCCTCGATGGAGATGGGTTCCAGGGTGAACTTACCTGATATGGGAGAATTACTATGGGTGTTGTGTGAGAAGCTGCAGGGGGGGCTGAGGGGGGAATTGTTTTGCTGAATGCTTTCACGGATTGCCTCGATTTTATTAATGAAGTAATCCGATAGTTCATTGCAAAATTCTTGTGTGTCTGTATTGGGGGCTTCAACACATCCTGGTTTCATGGTCTGAGTGACCATCTTAAAGAGTTCGCGGGGGCGATTTAAGGCGCTGTTGATAGCCTCCGAAAAATAATTTTTCTTGGCTTGGAAAATTTCTTTGTGGTATTTTCTTGTCACCGTCTTGTAGATGGATAGGTTTAGCTCTGAAGAACTTCTTTTCCAGGCGGATTCGGCTCTTCTGCGTTCTTGCTTCAGTAACGACAGCTGGTTGTTAAACCAGCTGCGGTTGTTTTTCCGGATGCAGGTTTTACGTTTCGGCGCTACCTAGTCGGCTGACTGTAGCATGGCCGAATTTATGGCATCCAGTGTTTCAACGGCCGTTCGATGCGGCTGAGTTGTTTCTATTTTTTTCCTTAAAGTGGTTTTGAAGAGTTCCGAGTGGAGCTTCTTCTGACATCTAGTCCAGTGTGTTGTCACTGGATTTGATGTTTGTGTTGTGGGGGGGATTGTGGAAATAATGAATTTAATTGCATGGTGGTCTGTCCATGGCAACTTTTCATTTTCCAAAATTTTTATTTCCAGATCTTGTCTGAAAATAAGATCAAGTGTGTGACCTGAAGCATGTGTGGGTCCACATACTAGTTGCTGTAACCCTAATCCTTCCAGGTGGTTAATACAGGCATCGGCAATGGGGTCTTGTGAGGAATTGGCCCAGAGGTTGAAATCCCCGAGCAGCAAAAGGTGTTTGCTGTTGAGGGTATAAGTGGAGAAGAAATCCGCCCATGATGATAATAGCTGCGATTTTGGGCCGGGCGGCCTATAGCAGAGCAGAATGTGGACGGTCTCCTTTGAATTTGTTTGCAGTTGTAGAGTAAGGGGTTCCATGAATGGAAGAGGGTTTTGAAGGACTGGTTTGGTGATCGTAAGGTGAGTCTTGTAGATCACCGCCAGGCCTCCTCCTCTTTGCCCTATTCTATTTCTATTTTCCGTGATAATATGGTAGTTCTCTGGCACCAGTTCTCCTAGAATGGTGTTACAGTCGGCTGTGAGCCAGCTCTCTGTAATAAGGAGACAGTCTAAATCGTATTGTAGAATATAGTCACGGATTTCCAGTCGGTGTTTTACTGCCGATCTTGTGTTGATCAGAGCACATGATATGTGCTTAGGCTGGGGTAAATGGCTGAAATATCTGACAATCGATCGTTGATCGATTCTCAATAGTCGCTCAATTCTTAAGGCTTTTTTGGTGATGGCTGGTAGTATTGCGGCAAATTGCCTCAAACTCCAAATGGTTTTGGCAGAATATTGCCGATATGCCATGGTCGCCAATACACCGGGGGGGGGGGGGAGATTTTCCGGGGCGATGGGGAGAGGAATTGGTTAAGTCCTCTCTCCTGGCTTGGTCCAGAGGAAGGCAAAAAAAACCCTTGCCGGTGCTGGGCCAATATGCTCCGGTAGGGGTAAAAAATTCCTTCCTGACCCCGTGCAAGGCGATCGGGTGACCCCTGGATCAAGCTTCTGTTTGTTGTTGAGATGAGGGGGGACTGGGGATGAGCGGTGAGCGTGTTGTAGGTGTAGTGTGGCTGATGGCTGCCTGAACAGGCAGTAGGGTATAGCCTCGGGCTGACAGGGTGGATCTGTAATGCTGGGGAGGCTGAGAGGTAACACTATGAGGAGTTGCTGTCCTTCTGGGGTGAGGGGGGTTTACCTGGATGGCTTGGTGGGGATCCTGGGGCGTGCAGAGCGGCGCGGCGTTAGGCCGCAGATGAAGCCGCGGTCTTTCCTAGATCGCGGCCCCGCGATTCAGTGCAGTCTGGCGCGGGTGTCAAAAAATAGCCCTGGGATGGCAGAATTTCTGCGGGGGGGGGGTGGCAGGAGGGTGCCCCTGATGGCGATGGAGGTGTGGGAGCACAGGGGACAAAGGAAAGGAGCAGGGGAGATCCGTGAGCAGCCGCGGCCTATCCGTGAGCAGCCGCGGCCTATCCTGAAAAGGACGGCCGCATACTGTCCCAACGGCGGAGGGTGGAGATGTGGAGGAGGAACAGCCTTACCTGTGAGGCTGAAGAGGCTGACGCGCAGGGATGCCTGCGGGAGGAGGTGATGGTGGATGAAAAATCCTGCCTGCCTAGCTGATGCTGTCCCTGGGGAGAGCCAACTCGTTTGAGAGCGTCCTGCTCTCACTATCCCTAGGGTGAGCAGACTAAGGTGAGAGCGTATGCTACACACCTTACTGACAGACGGTAGGCTCAGAACTGTTGAATAACACCGGCGACAAAGGGGATCCTTGAGGTCCTAACTTCACCATTTGCGAGAACCAAAATTGATCGCCTTCTGCGACTTTGGCTACTTCGGCTAGCCGAGTCAATAGGAGCTTATGGTCTACTGTGTCGAAGGCGGCGCTTAGGTCCAACAGAACCAGAAGACAAGATTCTCCCTCGTCTGCGGCCTCGAGAACGTCGTCCATATCTTAAGCAATGCCGTTTCCGTCCCGTGTCCGGGCCAGAAACCTGATTAAAATGGATCAAGTAGATTGTGGGTATCTAGATGCTGTTGCACCACTACTTTCTCCATTACCTTGGAGAGTACATTTAGGCCTGTTATGGGACAGCGGTGGAGTGGATCCTTGGGATCCAGGGAGGGTTTCTTCAGGATGGGTCGGATTATGCCCTCCTTTAGCTGGGAGGGCACTATGCCTTCCCTGAAGGATTGGTTAATCAGCTGCGTAATAGGAGGTGCCAGGATGTCGGCGCATTCCTTCAGCAGTTTAGTGGGGATGATATCATTTGGCGCAGTGCTGTTACGCAGAGCGCCGATGATATTTTTAGTGGCTTGGATGGAGATGGGTTCCAGTGTGAACTCACCTGAATGAATGAATGAAAACTTGTATAGCGCGGCACCTGCGAACTGAATCGCCTCTGGGCGCTTGTGGTTCCTGTCTCCTTTGATATCAAAAGAGAAAAGTCTTGACCTTTTTCCTAAATGCTAGGTGGTTCTCCTCCAACCGAATGCTGGTTGGTAAAGCGTTCCATAGTCTGGGACCTTGGATCGCGAATCTTCTTTCTCCTTTGGACTTGAAGTTGGCTTTCGGAACCTGGAGCAGGTTCTGATTCGTGGATCGCAAAACGCGATTGGGATTATGCGCTTTTATTATTTCGCATAAATAAAGGGGGCATTCCCATGGACACATCTATGCGTAAGACAGAGAGCTTTAAAAGCAATTCTGTCTTTGACTGGCAGCCAATGAAGGGCTCTCAGTGAAGGTGAGATTGATTCCCAGGGTTTTTTCCCAGTCACAAGTCTGGCGGCCGTATTCTGAACGACTTGCAGACGAGCGATTTGGTACTTGGGGAGGCCGAGGTAAAGGGCATTTGCACAATCCAGCCTGGAGTTTACAATTGCTCCCACCACGACCGCTAAATCTTCTTCAGGGATGAACGGAGTGAGTCTGCGTAGTAGGCGCAGTAGATGGTGAGATCCGCTGACTACTGACCCTATTTGTGTAATCCGATAGTTCATTACAAAATTCTTGTGTGTCCGAACTGGGGGCTTCAATGCATCCTGGTTTCATGGTCTGTGTGACCATCTTGAAGAGTTCGCGGGGGCGGTTTAGGGCACCGTTGATAGCCTCTGAAAAATACTTTTTCTTGGCTTGGAAAATTCCTTTGTGGTATTTTCTTGTAGTCGCCTTGTAGATGGAGAGGTTTAGCTCTGAAGAACATCTTTTCCAGGCAGATTCTGCCCTGCTGCGTTCTTGCTTCAGTAACGACAGCTGGTTGTTAAGCCAGCTGCGGTTGTTTTTCCGAATGCGGGTTCTTCGTTTCGGCGCTACCAAGTCGGCTGACTGTAGCATGGCCGAGTTTATGGCTTCCAATGTTTCAACGGCCGTTTGATGCGGCTGAGTTGTTTCTATTTTTTTTCTTAAAGTCGTTTTGAAGAGTTCCGAGTGGAGCTTCTTCTGACATCTAGTCCAGTGTGTTGTCACTGGATTTGATGTTTTTGTTGCGGGGGGGATGGTGGAAATACTGAATATAATTGCATGGTGGTCTGTCCATGGCAATTTTTCATTTTCCCAAATTTTTATTTCCAGAGCTTGTCTGAAAATAAGATCAAATGTGTGACCTGAAGCATGTGAGGGCCCACATACTAGTTGCTGCAATCCTAATCCTTCCAGGTGGTCAATACAGGCGTCGGCAATGGGGTCTTGTGAGGAGTTGGCCCAGAGATTGAAATCCCCGAGAAATCACCTGGTTGTGGTGAGTTGCTGGGAGGGGTAGGGGGGGGGGAATTGTTTTGCGGAATGTCTCCTGCCACAAACAGAAATAGGCACAGATGTAAAAAACTGACATCCATCCTGTTCAGCTCTGATTCAGGAAGGGATCTGCTCATGGATCCTCTGCTGATTGAAGTGGGCTCCGTTCTGTTTCAGAGGATCCTTAGGGCTTGTTCACACATGTGTTTGGGGGCAGTAAAACCTGTTGAGCCATGATTATACTGACCCCCTGTCTGAACACTAAACATACAACTGCTGCCAGCTGTACACATGCCGCAGCCAAGATGCTGTGCTTAAAGTGGTTGTAACCCCCCTCCTCAGTCAGTGTACCTATAGTTACACCTATAACTAGGCTTACCTGTAGGTACTGTAAATATCTCCTAAAATGTGTGCCATTTCGGAGATATTTGCTGTACACTGCGCCAATGATGTCATCGGCACATGCTCTGTGAATAAACAGCTTTTCAAGCCGCGTCTTCACTAGCAAGTGCAGTGACTGATGGCAACATCAAATGACTTCAGCCAGTCACAGAGTCCATGTCTCGAAAGAAAGAGGGCCAAGATGGATGTGGTCACCAGCGGGGACACCGAGGGCTTCATTTGCAGGTAAGTGCCACATAATGGGCTTGTATGCAATGCACACTAGCCCATTATGCTTTTAATTTGAAGGGGAAGAAAGAGGAAGTAAAATCCATCAGGGTTTACTTCCTTTTTAACCACTTAAGCCCCGGACCAATATGCTGCTAAATGCCCAGAGGTGTTTTTACAATTTGGCACTGCGATGTTTTAACTGGTAATTGCGCGGTCATGCAATGTTGTACCGAAACAAAATCTGCGTCCTTTTCTTCCCACAAATAGAGCTTTCTTTTGATGGTATTTTTTTTTTAAAGTGTATTTTGTGCGTGAACTCGAGAGAGAGGAGCCGGACTGCAGAAGTTGGGAGTAGGCAGACCCTCCTCCCAGAGGCAATCTCCTTCTCCATGCCCCCGGTGGCAATGGCGGGTGTGAGGGGGGGGGCCTCCCACTCACCCCGCCCTACCTGCTCCACTTGGGAGCCCAACAGGACCCCAACGGGGCAGAGGGACTCCCCATATGAGGGAGTGAGGGGGTCTAGCCCACCCAGCCAGCCCCGTAGGTCCTTCGCCTCTCTTTTTTTAGGAGACCGCATGGCCAATGTGTGTGTGTGTTAAACCAATTTCGTGTGCGTGCAAGTGGGGTGGTTTTTGTGGGGGGGTGGGCGTGCTAAGCACAGGCGTACCTTACATAGCACACCCATCGGGAGCCGGGCTGAGACCACCAAACTCAATTCACATGTAGCCGAGACCGGGATCCGATTGATGGTATTTGATTGCCTCTGTGATTTTATTTTTTTGCGATATAAAACGGAAAAAGACCGTAAATTAAAAAAAAAAAAAAAAAAAAAGATTTTCTTATAACAAAAAGTAAAAAATATCGAATAAACTAAAATTTAGTCAAACATTTAGGCCAAAATGTATTCAGCCACATGTCTTTAGTTTAAAAAAAAATTAAAAATGGCAATAAGCGTATATTTATTGGTTTTCGCAAAAGTTATAGGGCCAGATTCACATACAATTAGATTCGCGTAGAGTATCAGAAATACTCTACGCCGCCGTATTTTACCTGGCTCTACGTGGAATCCCGGTAGATTTTGTCCAGTAAACTACGGCGGCGTAGTGTATTTCTCCCGGCGCAAGCCATCTACGCGAGTAGGGGGCGTGAAGCATGCTCCATTCACAAATTTCCCGCCGTGCATTGCGCAAAATCACGTCGTTACGTCATTTTTTTTTTTGAGTAGCGTCGTTTACGGACATTCCTATTCCCGAACGAGTTACGTAAAAAAAAAAAAAAATTAAATTTGACGCGGGAACGACGGCCATACTTAACCACTTGAGGCCCGCGCTACCGTCGGATGACGGCAACAGCGCGGGCCTGAAAATCCAACATGCCGTCATTTGACGGCATGTCATTCTGGCTTTCCCAGCGCGCGCTGTACAGCGCGCTGCGGGGAAGCCCTGTGTTGTCCGTGTCCCTTGGACACGGCCAATCACAGATCGCGGCAAACGGCCAATCAGAGCGGCCGTTTGTGATGCGATCTGTGGGCCAATGAGAGATGATCTCTCATAGATCATCTCTCATTGCCGGCTCACACAGAGACAATGTCCTGTCTCTGGAAGGGAGGAGCCCGATCTGTGTTCCTTCCTACATAGGGACACAGATCGGTCACCCCCCCAGTCACCCCCCCCCCCTCCTCCCACAGTTAGAACACACCTAGCATACACATTTAACCCCTTCCTCACCCCCTAGTGTTAACCCCTTCAATGCCAGTCACATTTATACTGTAATTAGTGCATTTTTATAGCACTGATCGCAGTATAAATGTGAATGGCGCCAAAAATGTGTCAAAAGTGTCCGATGTGTCCGCCATAACGTCGCAGTACCAATAAAAATCGCAGATCACCGCCATTTCTAGTAAAAAAAAAATAATAAAAAATAATAATTCTCTCCCCTATTTTGTAAGCGCTATAACTTTTGCGCAAACCAGTCGCTTATTGCGATTTTTTTTTTTTTTACCAAAAATATGTAGAAGAATACGTATCGCCCTAAACTGAGAAAAAAAAATGTGTTTTTTTTTTAATTGGGATATTTATTATAGCAACAAGTAAAAAATATTGTATTTTTCTTCAAAATTGTCGCTCTTTTTTGTTTATAGCGCAAAAAATAAAAATCGCACAGGCGATCAAATACCACCAAAAGAAAGCTCTACTTGTGGGGAAAAAAGGAATTTTAAATTAAATTTTGTTTGGGAGCCACGTCGCACGACCGCGCAATTGTCAGTTAAAGCGACGCAGTGCCGGAAGCTGAAATTTTACCTGGGCAGGAGGGGGGTGTATGTGCCCAGTAAGCAAGTGGTTAACATGGGCTACGCACCGTTAGACCAGCAAATAGCTGGTCTAACAGTACGTAGCAAAAAAAATGACGTAAGCGATTGCGAAGGCCACTCGTATCTTCGTGGATCGCCGTAAAAAGTCATTTGCATATCCCGACGCTGAAAAAGACGCGGACTCCTCCCAGCGGCCGCAAAAAGTTTGCAGCGTAGATCCGAAGGCTTACGAAGACGTAAGCCTCTCGGATCGAAGCCCGAAGCCGGCGTATCATGGTTTGAGCATTCAAAATAGTGATACGGCGCGCAAAATTTGAAATTACTCCTGTCTAACACCAGTTAGACAGGCGTAATCGCTCTGTGAATCTGGGCCATAGCGTCTACAACCTAGGGTACATTTTCTGGAATTTACACGGCTTTTATTTTATGACTGCCTATCTCATTTCTTGAGGTGCTAAAATGGCAGGGCAGTAGAAAACCACCCCAAATGACCCCATTTTGGAAAGTAGACACCCCAAGGAAACTGCTGAGAGGCATGTTGAGTGCATTGAATATTTTTTTTTTTTTTTATTTATATTTTATTTGTTTTCAAAAAAGATAGACAGATACATATTTAGGGGCATTCAATGTAAACACATCTTATTGTACCATCAACCAATCCTTCAGCCACTTAAACAGCAAGTGAGATCCGGGTTCCCTAACTTGGCTACCCCCTCACTCTGCTTCAGCTACCGTCTATCTAAACCTCCTAGTTCCCCCTACTCCCCCTTACCCCCCCCCCAAAAAAAGGAACATAATCCCCCCTCCTCCCGAGTCCCCTCCCACTCCTCTCCCTCTTCCAGACCCATCGTCGGAATGTCGTCTCTATTCATAATTTATGCCTATGCCCTGTTCGTGTCTCTTATATGTTAAATCACTTCGAGGAGGGATCCTCCCTCCTCGGCAGGGCTGGACTGGGACAAAAATTTGGCCCTGGACTTTATCCGGACTGGTCCACTTTGATAGGTCTCTCCTATGGCGACCGGACAACTCCCGCCCCCCCAAGCCCCCTCTCCCCCTTCACTAGCCACTACCTGTTCTACTTTATTAAAGTAAAGCGTCTGGTTTTAATAAACGATAACGAAAGCGCAAGGAACGAAAACCGAAAGATCCGAACATAAAAAATGCTTTATTTTCATTTTCGTTGTGGTAAAAATTTGATATAGAGAGATTCGACATGACGCTGACTGACTACAGTGAATAGCAATCTGTCTATCGATCCTGATTAACACACACATACGGTACTTTTCGATTTGACATCAAGATTCGACATCATAGGGAAAAGATTCGACATCATAGGGAAAAGATTCGACATCATAGGGAAAAGATTCGACATCATAGGGAAAAGATTCGACATCATAGGGAAAAGATTCGACACTATAGAAATAATAGAGTCGACATCATAGGGAAAGATTCGACATCATAGGGAAAAGATTCGACATCATAGGGAAAAGATTCGACATCATAGGGAAAAGATTCGACATCATAGGGAAAAGATTCGACATCATAGGGAAATAATAGAGTCGACATCATAGGGAAAAGATTTGACATCATAGGGAAAAGATTCGACATCATAGGGAAAAGATTCGACACTATAGAAATAATAGAGTCGACATCATAGGGAAAGATTCGACATCATAGGGAAAAGATTCGACATCATAGGGAAAAGATTCGACATCATAGGGAAAAGATTCGACATCATAGGGAAAAGATTTGACATCATAGGGAAAAGATTCGACATCATAGGGAAAAGATTCGACATCATAGGGAAATAATAGAGTCGACATCATAGGGAAAAGATTCGACATCATAGGGAAAAGATTCGACATCATAGGGAAAAGATTCGACATCATAGGGAAAAGATTCGACACTATAGAAATAATAGAGTCGACATCATAGGGAAAGATTCGACATGACGCTGACTGAATACAGTGAATAGCAATCCGTCTATCGAACCTGATATACACACACACATATGGTACTTTTCGACATTATAGAGAAAAGATTCGACGCTATAGGGAAAAGATTCAACATCATAGGGAAAAGATTTGACGCTATAGAGAACAGATTTGACGATATAGAGAAAAGATTCAACGCTATAGAAATAATAGATTTGACATTATTGCTAGTCATACAACATTAGAATTCTTGTAGGCGGAATATTCGACCGGAAATGTACGATTCGGCGTAAAGTTTCGAAAGTTCCGTATATATAAGTTCCGAATATTCTTTGACCATTCGACAGAAAACAAGTATTATTGAATTTTCGGACGAAAGCTATTCCCCAACGAAAAACGAAATAAATCAAAACGATTTTCGGGAGCAACTAAATACATTTATTTTCCAGACGAAAACGAAAAAACGAAACAAAATATTCCAGTCTGCACATGTCTAACAAAAAGTAACACAATCAAGAGACAAGTTATTGACAAATCCGTAATTAAAAAATAGTTTCCCTTCATATAAATCCATCGTCAATCATGCCGCCAACCCCCCCCAAAAAATGCTGCGCTTTCTGAGACTCCCGCCAAATGCCTCATATACATGAAATGACAAAGCGCAAAGGAGGAATTCAGTGGGCAGCCGTCCCAGAGGTTTTTTTTTTCTCTTTTGGGTCGGCAGGCGACGCGATTGATGGTAATTTATCATTAAGGGACACATTTTTATTTTATTTTATAATAAAGAATTTGTCAAAAACTTGTCTTTTGTTTTTATTACTTTTTGTACAATATTTTGGGGAATGGGTAGAAATACTATGTACCCAATACTCATTCACATGGGGGGTGGGATCTGGTAAGACCCCCGCCTACTGACCCCAAAAACCACCGGCCAGGGTTGTGGTGAGGTCCTTGTCTCTATCAACATAAAACAAGGTGATTTGGGTTGGGGTCCCTCTTCTCCAAAGCACACCCCCCATGTTGAGGGCATGTGGCCTGGTATGGTTGAGTGGGGGCTCTTGTTCTTCCCCAGCTTTCTTGACGAGTCAGGCTGCGGGTGCTGGCAATTGCAGCTGCGAGTCATTTTAAATGAAATTTGACATTTTTGATGCAGCTTGTTTTATGCAGGTTACAGATGTGCCACTTTACAGGCACACTGAGGGGACTCCCCAGGCACTTTATTTAAACACATTTTTCATTTTCATTGTTGCACTTTAAGCATTATTAAAATCACTGCTCCTGAAAAACAATAATTTAAAAAAACAAATTTTGCATTGATACCTGTCCCCCCAGAGCAGTACCCGAACCCCCATACTCCTCTAATGGGCAATTACTTGAATATAAGCCTTCAAAAGGGGGACTTTAACCACTTGCCTACTGTGCACCTACACCCCCTTCCTGCCCAGACAAAATGTAAGCTTCCGGCACTGCGTCGCTTTAACTGACAATTGCGCGGTCGTGCAACGTGGCTCCCAAACAAAATTGGCATCCTTTTTTTGCCACAAATAGAGCTTTCTTTTGGTGGTATTTGATCACCTCTGCGGTTTTTATTTTTTGCGCTATAAACAAAAATAGAGCATCAATTTTTTTAAAAATTCAATATTTTTTACTTTTTCCTGTAATAAATAACCCAAAAAATATAGAAATTTTTTTTTTTCCTCAGTTTAGGCCGATACGTATTCTTTTACATATTTTTGGTAAAAAAAAAAAAATGCAATAAGCGTTTATCGATTGGTATGCGCAAAATTTATAGGGCCAGATTAAGGTAGAGTTAGGCTGGAGTATCAGTGATCCGCCAGCCTAACTGTCACTTTAAGCCGGCGTTTTTGTTTTCTGTAAGCAGAAAACAAGAAACGCCGGGTTAGAGTTCCGATGCGATCGGCACAATTGAATTTCGCCATCGCATCGCAACTTTAATTTAAAAATGGCGCTGATTTACGCTGAAAAAAATATGTTAATCAGCGGGAATCGGCAATTCACGATCGTATTCGGGCGCGACGCAGTGACTTTCCGACGTTTCCGTAAGCGATACGCGGCGTAAAGATAAAGCAGCCCCCTAGTGGAGTATCCTATGTTAAGTATAGGCGTCGTCATCGCGTCGGAAAAAAAAAAAAAAACGCGTCGCTTGTGTAAAACATTCATGAATGGGGATGTGACGTCATTGACGTTCACTGACAGAACTTGGAGCATGCGCACTGGGATGCATTGACACTCGACGCATGCGCAGTACGTTCGCTGCGGGATCGCGCATAGTTTAAATACTACACGCCCCGTACCCGCCCAATTTGAATTCCATCGGCTCATTTGCGATGCGCTGCCGCAACTTTAGGAGCAAGTGCTTTATGAATGACAGCACTTGCTCCTAAAATTTCGGCAGAGTAACGTAAATGAGAAGCGTTACTCCAGAGCAAAGATGCTCCCATCTACCTGAATCTGGCCCATAGTGTTTACAAAATATGGAATAGTTTATGGCATTTTTTTTTTTTTATTAATGGCGGCGATCTGCGATTTTTTTATTGGGACTGCGACGTTATGGCGGACACTTCGGACACTTTTCTGACATTTTTGAGACCATTTACATTTATACAGTGAACAATGCTATAAATATGCATTGATTACTGTATAAATGTGACTGGCAGTGATGGGGTTAACCACTAGGGGGCGGGGAAGGGGTTAAATGTGTGTCCTATGAGTGTTCTAACTGTGGGGGGAGGGGGGGGTGACTGGGGGAGGTGACCGATGGTGTCCCTATGTACAAGGGACACAGCAACGGTCTCCTCTCTCCCTGACAGGACGTGGAGCTCTGTGTTTACATACAGAGCTCCACGTCCCCGCTCAGTTAATGAGCAATCGCTGCCGCCGGGCACTCGCACGGGATCACAGCAGAGCGGCAGGTGCGCGCGCGTGCCGCCGGCGGCGCGCCCGCGGCTTTAAAAGGACATCACGTCATATGACGTCTGATTATTGTCAGAACAAAAACTATTTATCTTACAATCTCTAGAAATGGCCATGGGCAGTAATTATTTTTGTCACAATAAAACCTATTACAGACAACATAAAGGAGTTGCCATGGGAGCCAAGTACACTCTAAAGCCCCATACACACGATCGTTTTTTCCGTCTGATTAAACTCCGACGGGTTTCCCCAAAGGAATTCCGCTCAAGCTGTCTTGCATACACACGGAAACATCAAATTCAGACCCTCAAAAACGTGGCGATGTACAACACTACGACTAGCCTAGAAAAATTAAGTTCAGTGCTTCCGAGCAAGTTTCAAATTGTTTCCGAGCATGCGTGTTTTTTTTTCTCCGTCGGAGTTCCATACAGATGAACGGAATTTCCATCGGGAAAAAAAGAGAACATGTTCTCTTTCTAAATCCGTCTGAATTTCTGACGGAAAAAGACAGATGGGGCATACACATGGTTGGAATATACGATGAAAAGATTCCGTGTGACTTTTTTCCATCGGAAATTCCAACAGTGTGTACGCGGCTTAAAGCCTCACGCCCAATTTTGCGCCGAATGGGCGTTGGCTATGAACTTGGTATACATACACACGGCCAACAAACACGAACGTAGTGATGTAATAGACGTACTATGTGGTTTTCTGCTCTTTACCGCCACCCTTTGGGGCAACTTCTGCTATTGCTGTCTGATCTTTAGCATTGGTTCCGAGCATACGTGTTTGTAATTTTGATGGGTGGCCTGACACATGGGAATGCATGAATTGTTAATGGGATGAATTGTGCTGCACCTGACCACATGGTACTATGGCAGCTGCGCACATCTGCAGAGGGCAGTGTGTTCCCTTGTAGTGTAAGGGAAATTAATGCTTTTGCATGTGTTCCTGCACCACAAGTGCTATGAACAAACCCCGATGTGAGCTTTTGGTCGGAATTCTGACCGTGTGTAGGGTCCATCGGACTTTTCCTGACTGAATTTCTGCCAACAAAAGATTAAGAGCAGGTTCTCAAATTTTCAGACGGTGAAAAATCCAATCTGAAATTCTGATCATCTGTAGCAATTCCGACGCGCAAAATTCCGACGCATGCTCGGAAGCATTGAACTTCATTTTTTTGGCTCATCGTAGTGTTGTATGTCACCACTATCTTGACGATCGAAAGTTCGTGTGTATGCCAAGCTTGAGTGGAATTCCATCAGAAAAAACATGCAAGGTTTTTCTGATGGAAAATGGATTGATTCCCATAGCGGTGCCCTCTGGCTGGCCATAGTACACATCCTTACACAAAAACTAGTTCTTAACCACTTAATACCCGCCCGCCATCAAATGACGGCGGGTGGGATACTCTATTGTTCTGACAGGACGTCATATGACGTCCTGTCATTTAAAGCCACTAGGGGGAGCGCGAGCCGCCGGCGGCACGTGCGCGCACCCGTCCCGTTACTGGGAACACAGTGCGTGTGCCTGGCGGCCGCGATGGCCGCCGGGCGCCCGCGATTGCCCAGTAACTGACGAGGACCGTAGATCTCTGTGTGTAAACACAGAGCTCCACGTCCTGTCAGGGAGAGAGGAGACGATCTGTGTCCCTTGTACATAGGGACACAATCGGTCACCTCCCCCAGTCACCCCCCTCCCCATACAGTTAGAACACTGACTAGGACACACATTTAACCCCTTCCCTGCCCCCTAGTGAATAACCCCTTCCCTGACAGTTACATTTATACAGTTATCAATGCATATTTATAGCATTGTTCACTGTATTAATGTTAATGGTCCCAAAAATGTGTCAAAAAAGTGTCCGATGTGTCCGCTATAATGTCGCAGTCCCGAAAAAAATCGCAGATCACCGCTATTCCTAGTAAAAGATAAAAATCATAATTATGTCTCCTATTTTGTAGGCAATATACATTTTGCGCAAACCAGTCACTATACGTTTTTTGCGATTTATTATTTATTTTTCTTTACCAAAAATATGTAGAAGAATACGTATCGGCCTAAACTGAGATATATTTTTTTTTTGAATGGGATATTTATTATAGCCCAAAAAATAAAAACAGCACGGGCGATCAAATACCACCAAATGAAAGCTCTATTTGTGGGAAAAAAAAGGACGTCAATTTTGTTTGGGAGCCACGTCGCACGACCGCGCTATTGTCAGTTTCCATGCCAGTATCCCACCAACATGGGTTATAGATGTCTATAAACTGGCTGCATCCCAACTCACTAAATGTCCAAATCTCCTCAGGAATAGAGATCTAATTAGGGTTGTCCCGATACCGATACCAGTATCGGGACCGATACCGAGTATCGGGACCGATACCGAGTATTTGCGGGAGTACTTGTACTCCCGCAAATACCCCCGATACCTAAATAGAATACTTGTCCCGCCGCCCCACACGCCGCAATGAAAGCCACCGCACACGCCGCATGGTTAAAGCGTGCGGGAACATCACAGCTTTCATTTGAATAGCTGTAGTGTTCCTGCATGTATAGACACTGCCCCTTGCTCGGGATTGGATGGGTGATTGTGATCTGTCCAATCCCGAGCAAGGGGGAGTGTCTATACGCAGCCTGGAAAACAGCTATTCAAATGAAAGCTGTGACGTTCCCCAGGCGGCAGTGTCTGCTAGGTATGGGGGCTGCGGGGACATGGCTGCATATGTGGGGGACATGGCTGGGGGGAAATGGCTGCATATGTGGGGGACATGGTTGGGGGGACATGGCTGCATATGTGGGGGACATGGCTGGGGGGACATGGCTGCATATGTGGGGGACATGGCTGCATATGTGGGGGACATGGCTGCATATGTGGGGGGACATAGCTGCATATGTGGAGGACATGGCTGGGGGGAAATGGCTGCATATGTGGGGGACATGGCTGGGGGGACATGGCTGAATATGTGGGGGACATGGCTGGAGGAACATGGCTGCATATGTGGGGGACATGGCTGGAGGGACATGGCTGCATATGTGGGGGACATGGCTGCATATGTGGGGGGACATGGCTGCATATGTGGGGGGACATGGCTGCATATGTGGGGGGGCATGGCTGCATATGTGGGGGGGGGGCATGGCTGCATATGTGGGGGGGGGCATGGCTGCATTTGAGGACACATTTAAAAAAGTATCGGTATTCTGTATCGGCGAGTACTTGAAAAAAAAAGTGGTACTTGTACTCGGTCCTAAAAAAAGTGGTATCGGGACAACCCTAGATCTAATCTTACTAAACAAATCTGCTGAACCCCCGACATAGGCTTTACTTTTCTGTACCAGAGGTGACATCACCTTATCAGGTAAAGCTGCTGGAAAATATAAAGATTCCCCTCCCCCACTACTGACCTACCTGGCGGGCATTTTAGAGGTTAGTTAGAGTATATAAAAACAGAGTAATGGGGTGTTGTGTCCATAGATATTCTGAAATATCCTCTGAAATGACCCCCTTCTTCATCCCTCCATCTAAAATAGATCTCAATGTTTTCTGTAGACCTAATACAGGGCCTGACAATGTCTCATATACATCTAAAATCAGATCATTGTCACATGACCTCTTTGCCATTATACACTGTGTCCAAAATGACAACCCACCCCCCCTTATCAGCTGACTTCAATGTTATATCTCACCTTGCTGCTAATGATGGCAATGCCCCTTTCTCTTCAATGGTTACATTATTAGGAGAGGACCCCATAGTTCCCGATTATATCCTGTAATACTTTCCCATCTTTATCACCCCAATGAAAAGACATTTCTGCTGCTGCATATGTAGTGGGGGATGGAAACTTTGATTGTGTCTGTAAACCTAAGACAGACCTACTCAGTGGTGTTACTACAGATGATCCTTCAATATCGTCTCTCGGAGAATAATCTACCTTCAATCTATCATTATTTCTAAAATATCTCTACAAGTCCTGTGCCAACAAAAACTTCTTCATTAGAACTTTAGAGGTAAAGGCCAAACCTTTCCCCAGAAGGTCCATCTTACCCGATGTCAGTTGAGCGGAGGAGAAGGTGAGAATTGCGTCTCTTTCTGTTGATGAGGAATCCTCTGTTGGGAAGGTTGGCTGAGTGGCAGATGACTTGTTGTAGAGTTGATGTTTCCTATCTCCTCTGTGGCCGTATCTCTGCTGTTTCCTTCATTCCGATGTAGAAAACCAGGCCGGTGTTGTCCCTCTATAGATCCTAATAAAGTGCCTCTAGCAGAGGAGGGAAGTGATGGGTCGGAGTCTGTAGAAGAAGTTCTAGTGACCAGTCTAGATGGACGAGGTGAGAATGTTGTGTAGGTGACCCCCCGAGATCACGTCTGATTAGTAGACGTTTAGACTTCAGACATTTTATCTTTAACTCTTTCAGCTTCTCCGCTGACACCCGTGTGATCTGTACAGCCGGAGTGGATTGTTCCTCCTGGAGGAAGGAAACAGTTAAAGCTCTGAGATGAATGGAGGAGTGTATAGAACTTGTACAAACAGACCTTTGCTCCCGTTGTCTGCAAACTTAGTAACAGTTTAACTTGTAGGGCCCCTTGGAACACTCTGTGCTTTATAATATTCAGCTAAAGTCCCGCCATGGAATCCCAATGACACTTCTCTTTTTAGTACCTTCTTAAGAGATGATTTATTCCTATCTGGTATTATTTCACAAACACTGTCCGGATCCTCGTGTCTCCGCTGTGATTTATCAGTAGTAAATAAGCGATATTGTGCTAAGTGCATATAGAGTAAAGTTAAAGGGGTTGTAAAGTTACAATTGTTTTCCCTAAATAGCTTCCATTACCTTAGTGCAGTCCTCCTTCACTTACCTAATCCTTCCATTTGGTTGTAAATGTCCTTATTTCTTCTGAGAAATCCTCACTTCCTGTTCTTCTGTCTAACTTCACACAGTAATGCAAGGCTTTCTCCCTATTGTGGAGTGTTGAGCCCACCCCCTCCCCCCTCAAGGGAGAGTCAGGATGCCCGCTAACACACAGCTCCTTTCTCTATCTGTAAAGTAGAGAGTGTCCTGAATCTCCTGCTCGTCCCCTCCCCCCTTAAGGGAGGGGGCGAGCAGGAAAATCTCCACACCAGGAAGGAGGACTGCACTAAGGTAAAGGAAGCTATTTAGGGGATTTTCTTTTACCTTTTCAACCCCTTTAAATGATGTAAGTGATCCGTGAACGACAGCAGCTCTCACACCAATATACACTAAATAACAAAAACGTGTAGCGCTGTCCAACCATCACCTTAAAGCGGATCTCCGCCGAAAAATCGAATTTTTGATTATGGGCTCTTTAAATTACTAATTGCACTGCTGTGCTAAACTCACAGCCGCTCCGCTGGTTTTCTGTCCCAAATAACAACTTATATTCTGCATGTCCTCGCGTTGCCATCTTGGCTTTGGGCAGGAAGAAGAACACAGGCATGTCACTTCCTGTTTTCGGTGGATGCTGTCCCAGCATCCACCGCTCGATCTCGCACACGCGCACTGGCAAAGGTGTCCGGCGGCGCGAGCGTCTGTTGTTGTCATGAGAGGTTATAGATCAGTACTGTGTGACTGCACAGAGGAGACCAAACAAAGATAGTGAAGTGAAGAGGTGTTTATTTACAAAATAAGTGGGGACAACCAGTGAGAAACAGCAAACAGTATATACAAACAAAAGGGGATACCGTATTCATAAATCAAGCCAGGCCGAGGTCATACACATGGGATGTCAGCAGATAGGTGAGGATGGGGACGGAACAGAGCAGAGAGAGGATGGATGGACAAGCTGCGGGGTAAGACTGCAGGGAAGACAGGAACCAGGATACAGGGCGGAAGAGTCCAGGCAGGGATCAGGATCAAGGATCACGGAACAGGGTCAAGGCTCAGAATCAGGATCAGGATCAGGATACAGGCTTAGGTCAGGAAGGAATGAAGATACCAGGGCGAGCTCTGCTTGAGCTCGCCGGGTATAAATAGAGCTGCTGATTAAGTTCATGTTACAGCTGAGCGCAAGAAAGGTTGTGTGCTCCAAACTGTCAGGATCCATCCGCTGGTGGAGGCCAGTACTGCGTCCCAAAGGTGATATACCAGCAGGGGGAAGTTCCCCTGACAGCTCCGAACTGCCAGGAGACCCCTGCTGGTGGGACGCAGCACTGCAAGACAGAACATAAATAGCACCAGCGGATGGAACCTTTCCTGACAGTTGTCATCTCAACGGCAGGCGTATGAATGAAAATTTACTGCCCCGTTGTGATGATAACAAAAGAATCGTGTAATACAGCCGTGCAATGGAGATTCTTCAAAACGCCCGCCCTCCTTCCTCTGTTTACATCCGCGTCACTTCCTGCTACACAAAGTCGCGCGAGATTTCGTTCTAAAAGGCGAAATATGATAATTAGGGAGCAAAGAGATAAGCAAAGATATAAGCAAAGAGATAAGCTCCCAGAAGACACAGCGCCGCGACCAGAAACCAGGGTAAACCCGACTTTAACCCGAGGGGATACAGACCGGAAGACATAGCAGCTCAGATGGTACTGTAACATTTATTTATTTAAAAATATCGGATGTGGCATTGTTTTGGACCCTTAACAATATTGAAAGTAAGTTAAATTAAGGGTGGAGCTCCGCTTTAATGATTAAAGTGCAACATCTAATATAATGCAATAAGGTGAAAATGTGAAAAAATGAAAAAGGGAAAAATAAAAATTATTATTAATAGTCCAAATGTCCCAATTCCACGTCCATAAAGTGATCTCAGAACATGTGCTGATCCAATGTCCAATTTGTGAAGACACCCGGTGCTCCCCACAGGATAGAGGGGGGAAGTATATCGGCTTACCAGATGTGAAGACCCTCCAGGGTCTATCTGCACATTAGTGAGCTTTCACCCCTCACTATGGGCTCAACCTCATCCACTACCCGGCCTGCTTAATCGGATTCCACAGGTTTATATTCATGTAGTTATCATCAGTTAGGGAAACTCCAGCGTCCGGTCACACATTCATCATAGGAAGATAAAGTCATTGCACAACGTTCTTATAAAAGCACACAGGAGTTTACTAAAAGTTGTACTTACGATCGAATCCACATGTTGTGGAAGTGCCCTAAACTATTTTTGTTATTGGAAGGAAGTTTTAGACGTGATATCTCAGGTATATATGATAACTATTCCATGACAGCAAGGAAAACACAAATGATAAAAAAAAAAAAAAACAACAATTGGGAACAGCCAAGGATCAAACCAAGTGACTGAGTGAAAAAAATGTAATGACGTCAAGGTCTGTTGCTCCACCCGACGCGTTTCACCATAGAAGGCATCAACTGGGGGCGGAGTTCTCTGTCGTCCTGCTCCTGGATTTCCCTCTGATTTTAAAACTAAGAGCCTAGCTGGAACAGCTTCCCTGTGGTTGGACGAGTTCCCTTTCCCCGGATTAAAGAACAGTAGGATTGTACCATTGCCGGCAGGCTGATGCACCAGGCTCCTATGATCTCTGTAATCTTGAGATCCAACTTATCTGGTAAGCGGCATTATTGGAATATCGTTTGGCTGCAGAAATATCAAAGTTTCCGAATACTGGATGTCTCTTGAAGTTTCTACACTGTGACCATTCATATGGACTCTTGTCTCCTCTACAGAGCACAGTTTATATTACTTCACTTGTGAATACCTTCATATGGACTTTTGTTTGTTTTGTACACAGACTTTGTTTTTGTGTATTTGCACATTTTTGACATTATGTCTTAATCTAAAGTTTTTTATCACTGCTTGACACTTAATTATTTAGTGGTTGTGCGCTTGTTTCTTTTGTATCGCATGTTTTTGAGCTTTTAGTATTTAGCAACCACAAGCAGCAGCGCCTACGCATATTTTTTGTGATTTCACTTGGTTAGCGCAATCATTTTATTGTTAGTTACCGTATTTATCGGCGTATATCGCGCACTTTTTTGCCCTGAAAATCAGGGCAAAATCGTGGGTGCGCGATATACGCCGATACCCGCTTTCCCGCGCCGAGTTTTGAATACTCCGCCGACATATACCGAGCGCAGTACACTCGGGTATATTCGGCCAGTCTCGGCTTCTTCCGCGGTCACGTCCTGGACGTACAGGACGTGAGCGCGACAGTTGCCGAGCCTGCCAGAGTGTACTCCGCTGGCTATATGCTGGCGTAGTATTCAAAACTCGGCGCGGGAAACGAGCGGGGAGGACGCCGCGAGGACACCGGACCCGCCGAAGAGGACACCGGACCCGCCGAAGAGGACACCGGACCCGCCGCAGAAGACACCCGACCCGCCGCAGAAGACACCCGACCCGCCGCAGAAGACACCCGACCCGCCGAGGCACGCCGCGCAAGACACCAAAACTGTAAGTACAAAAATAACTTTTTTTCCACAGGATTGGGGGTCACTTTAGGGGTGCGCGGTATACCTGGGAGCGAGTTATACCGTGATAAATACGGTATAAGCCGATATACTTCCCCCGTCTATCCTGTGGGGAGAACCGGGTGTCTTCACAAATTGGACATTGGATCACCACACGTTCTGAGTTCACTTTATGGATGAGGAATTGGGACATTTGGACTATTAATAATTATTTGTATTTTTCCCTTTTTCTTTTTTTTCACATTTTCACCTTATTGCATTATATTAGATGTTTTCTTGCCCGTTAATCATTAAGGTGATGATTGGACAGCGCTACACGTTTTTGTTACGAAGTGTATATTGGTGTGAGAGCGGCTGTCGGTGACGGATAATCCGTGTCACTTACATCATATAACTTTACTCTATATGCACTTAGCACAATATCACTTATTTACTACTTATAAATCACAGCGGAGACACGAGGATCCGGACAGTTTTTGTGAAATAACACCAGATAGGAATAAATCATCTCTTAGAAGGGACTAAAAAGAGAAGTGTCATTGGGATTCCATGGCGTGACTTTAGCTGAATATTATAAAGCACAGAGTGTTCCAAGGGGACCTACAAGTTAAACTGTTACTAAGTTTGCAGACAACGGGGTGCAAAGGTCTGTTTGTACAAGTTCTATACACGTCCTCCATTCATCTCAGAGCTTTAACTGTTTCCTTCCTCCAGGAGGAACAATCCGCTCCGGCTGTACAGATCACACGGGCAGTGGCATCTCTAGCTTTCATTTTTGGGGGGGGGGCACATGGGGGGACAAGGACAAACATAGGGGGGCCAACCATACAATGCATATATATATATATATATATATATATATATACACACACACAGTGCCTTGCGAAAGTATTCGGCCCCCTTGAACTTTGCGACCTTTTGCCACATTTCAGGCTTCAAACATAAAAGATATAAAACTGTAATATTTGTGAAGAATCAATAACAAGTGGGACACAATCATGAAGTGGAACAAAATTTATTTCAAACTTTTTTAACAGATAAAAAACTGATAAATTGGGCGTGCAAAATGATTCAGCCCCCTTAAGTTAATACTTTGTAGCGCCACCTTTTACTGCGATTACAGCTGTAAGTCGCTTGGGGTGTCTCTATCAGTTTTGCACATCGAGAGACTGAAATTTTTGCCCAAAACAGCTGGAGCTCAGTGAGGTTGAATGGAGAGCGTTTGTTATTAGCTATCTATACAAATAAACCCAATCAGCTGATATTATACAGAAGATTTATTGATGACTGTATACTTATCTGGAAGGGTGACCAAACATCCCTTATTGAGTTTTTTGATAAACTTAATATGAACCAGAAAAATATCAAATTGTCTCATGTAATTGAACTGGACCACAGAGCAATGGAAGACGGTAACCTGGTCTGATTCAATAATTGTTTGAAGAACACAAGTTTGAGGTGTTGCCTTGGTCTCCAAGTTCTTCAGATCTCAATCCAATCAAGCCTCTGTGGGATGTGCTGAAAAAACAAGTCTGATCCACAGAGGCCTCACCTCCCAACTTACAGGACTTAAAGTGGAACTTTATTCAGGACATTAAGTCCTGCTAGATGACTTCAGGACGGCCCCTTCTGCAGTTATAGAGATGCAACACATTATAAAGAATAGGGTTGTCCCGATGCCTCTTTTTTAGGACCAAGTACAAGTACCAACCCTTTTTTTCATGTACTCGCCAATACCGATACTTTTTTTTACATGTGTCCCCAAATGCAGCCATGTCCCCCACATATTCAGCCATGTCCCTCACATATGCAGCAATGTCCCATGTGCAGCCATGTCCCTTACATATGCACCCATGTCCCTCACATATGCACCCATGTCCCTCACACCCTCACATATGCAGCCATGTCCCTCACATATGCAGCCATGTCCCTCACATATGCAGCAATGTCCGTTCAGCCATGTCCCTCACATATGCAGCCATGTCCCATGTGCCTCTAGCCATGTCCCTCACATATGCAGCAATGTCCCATTTCCCTCACATATGCAGCCATGTCCCTCACATATGCAGCCATGTCCGTCACATATGCAGCCATGTCCGTCACATATGCAGCAATGCCCCATGTCCCTCACATATGCAGCAATGTCCGTTCAGCCATGTCCCTCACATATGCAGCCATGTCCCATGTGCCTCTAGCCATGTCCCTCACATATGCAGCCACGTCCCATGTCCCTCTAGCCATGTCCCTCACATGTGCAGCAATGTCCGTTCAGCCATTTCCCTTACCTTTGCCGCCGAAAGCCTATGGAGAAAACCACAGGATTCATTTGAATAGCCCGCCCGTATAGACACTCCCCCTTGCTAGGGATTGGACAGATCACGATCACCCATCCAATCCCGAGCAAGGGGGAGTGTCTATAAGGGCGGGAACACTACAGCTATTTAAATGAATGCTGTGATGCTCCCGCACGGCGTTTAACCACTTGCAGTGGCGGTGCGATGCGACGGTTTCGATTCGGGGGGCGCGATGCGAGTACAAGTACTAGCGCAAATACTCGGCATCGGTCCCGATACCGATACTAGTAAAGAAGTATCTATACTGTGTAACACCCAGAAGCACATGGCCTCACTCCACTCTGCACATGCTCAGTTACTCGCTAATTTTAGCCACTGTTGAGTTTGTAAAGGCCGATCTGCTGACAGCCATAGTGGAAATTAAACCCTCTTATTCTTTACAGCTAAGGAAGCCGATTCTGTTTGATCTGAAACTGCCATGAGAAGTACTGCAGCAAGGACTACCCTACAATATCTTATCCACCTGAGACATCCTGGGATGGTTTAACCACTTCAGGCCCGGCATATGCTCAATTGACGGCAGCTTTGGGGATCTGAATTTCCAAGCTGCCATCAATTGACGGCATCGTTTTTTCCGGCCACTGGGGGGGGCGCGCGCGCACCCCCGAGATGCCGATGCTCGTGCCTGGCGGTCGCGATGTCCGCCAGGTACCCGCTGATCGGCAGTTTTAGAGCAGGAACGTGAAGCTCTGTGTGTAAACACAGAGCTCCACGTCCTGTCAGGGAGAGGTGACAGATGCCGTTTCTCTTGTACATAGGGAGACAGCATCGGTCACCTCCCCCAGTCACCCCCCTCCCCCCACACAGTTAGAACACTCATATGACACACATTTAACCCCTTCCTCACCCCCTAGTGTTAACCCCTTCACTGCCAGTCACATTTATACAGTAATTAGTGTGTTTTTATAGCACTGATCGCTGTATAAACATGAATGGTCCCAAAAATGTGTCAAAAGTGTCCGATGTGTCCGTCGCAATATCGCAGTCCTGACTAAATTCGCAGATCGCCGTATTACGAGTAAAAAAATAAATAAATTGTCAGAATTCTATCCCTTATTTCCTAGCCACTATAATCTTTGCGCAAACCAATTACTATACGCTTATTGCGATTGTTTTTTTTTACCAAAAATATGTAGAATACATAATCGGCCTAAACTGAGAAAAAAAATATATTTTTTTAAAAAAATTGGATTTTTATTATAGCAAAAAGTAAAAAATATTCTGTTTTTTTTCAAAATTGTCGCTCTTTTTTGTTTATAGCGCAAAAAAAAAACAAAAAAAAAACGCAGAGGCGATCAAATATCACCAAAAGAAAGCTCTATTTGTGGGGAAAAAAAGGACGTCAATTTTGTTTGTAAGGCACGTCGCACGACCGCGCAATTTTAATTTAAAGCGACGCAGTGCTGAAAGCTCACCTGGGCAGGAAGGGGGTATATGTGCCAAGTAAGCAAGTGGTTAAAGATTTTTTCAATGGCCCTACACTTCCGGATGGAATTCCTGGATCAGACACTAGTGACTCTGTAATGGGGTTCCATTGGTTCTGATAAGAGTCCATTTTGAATATTGTGGGATCACGAGGTGGAATCTAAAAACTCAGTACAATTCTCTCACACATGGCGGCATTTGAATTGGGAGTTCTAATATTACCAGGATATACATCTGGGGGTAGATTCACATTGATCAGCGGATCTTTTGATCCGCGTGATCTATCTTATTTACGATCCGCCTGCGCCAGTTTTTGAGGCAAGTGCTGTATTCAGAAAGCACTTGCCTCGTAAGTTGCCCTGGCGGATCGTAAATCCCCCGGCGGAATGCAAATTCCGCGGCTAGGGGGAGTTTACTATTTAAATCAGGCCCGTCCCCGCGCCGATCGTACTGCGCATGCGCCGCCGGCGAAATTTCCCAGCGTGCATTGCTCCAAATGACGTTGCAAGGACGTCATTGGTTTCGACGTTAACGCAATTTACGTATGGCCGTATTCGCGAACGACTTAAGCAAAAAAAAATTAAAAACTCGACGCGGGAACGACGGCCATACTTAACATAGGATACGCCGCACTGACCCCTCATATAGCAGGGGTAACTATCCGCCGGAAAAAGCCGAACGCAAACGACGTAAAAAAAAAAAAAGACGGCCGGGCATTCGTTTCTGAATCGGCGGTTCTCCTCATTTGCATATTCGTCGCGTATAATAACGGAAATGCCACCTAGCGGACGGCGGGAGATTGCAGCCTAAGATCCGACGGTGTAAGTCACTTACACCAGTCGGCTCTAAGGGAGATCTATGCGGAACCTGATTCGAGGAATCAGCCGCATAGATCCGAGCGTCGGATCTCACAGATACGACGGTGTATCAGTAGATACACCGTCGTATCTCTATGTGAATCTACCCCCTGGACTATATTTGGACAGTTGTTCCCCGTGTATCACCAAAAACGCCGCAAAAACTTGTTGTAGAAATATATTATTATATGACAGCGGTGTGTAAAACAAATACTGGACATTTTTACTTTGTTTTCCTCAATTTCCAAAAAATGTGATCTTCGAAAGACTCGTCATGCCTCTATTTATTACAGTGAAGGGTCTTCTTGGCATTGTGTAGATGTTTCTCCTGTCCCGAAACTCCAGGGCCTCAGTAAACATGATAAGTAGTCAGGATATTAGATGCAAAATGTACGCACTTTGAAGATGCCAAAGGTGCTCCTTGGATTTTGGGCCTCTCTATTCATCTAAGCGGGGAAAAAACATTTCACACATGTGGTATCCCCGTACTCAGGGGGAGGAGAAGAATGTGTTTTGGGGTGTAATTGTAAGGATTCCCGTGCCGTGTGTGAGAAATAATTTGGTAAAGTGATAACTTTGTTAAAGCGGGGGATCACCCTAAAACAATTATTTACAATTACATCCAGCATACTTCGGATATGTAAAGTATGCTGGACTTCTTTTTTTTCCGGGGCACATTCCATTTAAAAGTTCTTTTTCACCCGACTTACGGGTTCTCTCTGCTGCGGGGGGGGGAATAGGCGTTCCTAGGTAGCGGCGTAGATGATTGATGTGCTGTTATGGCGCGTCAAGCGTTCCGAAAATATCCGAGCTGGGACTCTATACGGCGCCTGCGCAGTCAGCTCTACAGCACAGAGCCGAGTCCAGCTCGGATATTTTCGGAACGCCTGACGTGCCATAACAGCACATCAATCATCTACACCGCTGGCTAGGAAAGCCTATTTCCCGCAGGGAGAGAACCCAGAAGTCAGGTGAAACAGAACTTTTAAACGGTATGTGCCCCGAAAAAAAAAAAAGTCCAGCATACTTTACATATCCTAAATATGCTGGATGTAATGGTGAATAGATGTTTTTTTAGGGTGCACCTCCGCTTTAAATAAAATCAAATTTTATTTACTTTCTTCATTTTCCAAAAATTGTGGCAAAAGATTACAACTTCAAATAAACTCCTCATACTTCTTACTGAATGGCTTGGACTGTCTACTTTCCAGAAATGTGTCATTTCGGTGATATTTGGAATGTCCTGGTAAAGCACCTCAATAAAATGAGATAGACAATCAGAACATCGGGGATGTTACATCTCATATATACTCACCATAGTCTGTAGACTCCATAACTCTCACACAGAATACATAATATACACTAATTTGTATTTTTGAGTAAATAAATGCAGCAGAATATATTTTGGCCTAAATTTATGAAGAAAGACTTTATAGCAGAAACTAAAAAGCTTCGTACACACCACCGTTTTTTCCGACCGGAAAACTCCGCTGAGAGCTTTTGGCCGGGAATCCCGTCCGTGTGTATGCTCCATCGGAGTTTTTCTTATGGGAAAACTGCCCAAAAAAAGAGCAGGATCTCTTTTTTCCCGCGAGGAAAAAAATACTAAGGGCCAGATTCAGCAATAGTTACGACGGCGATTTTCGAGATACGCCGTGTAATTTCTTAACTGCGCCGGCGTATCTTGTTTTCAGAAAACAAGATACGCCGGTTTGCAAGTTAGATCGTCCATGGTTTGGAGGATATAGATGTTTTATCCAGATGGATTATTTTATGTAAACTCACCATGACGTGTAGCAATTTTTACGGTTGACGCCTGGGGGAGAACAGTCAAGAGGGTTATCATCAACTCTATAGATAAGGTTCTCCACTAATAGGCCCATCTATTACATATTCACAATTTTTTTCACCCCACTTAATTTTTTTACTTTATAGTTGCTTATCTCACAATACACAGGGATAATTATATGTATTCATTCACTTTCACAGTGAAATGATATTCACTGGGTGTCCAGATATATCATGACTATTGAGTTAATCTTTTCATTTGTTATGTATTCATATGAGCTATATAGAGCTTACCATCTCACTTGTACATTTATATATATAAAAAAAAATGTTCTAGTTAATACTAGACAAATATTCATCCAATTTTGGTCTAGTTATGACCAAGTTTAGCTCCTGGGTTTGGCAGCTATCAATTACCTAATGAGCTAATATCATTTATGCACTATTCAATTTAATTTTACCCTGAAGGACGTCTCTCCGGTGGATTTTGTTATTATTCCACTAGATGTCGCCCTGGAGAAGCCAGAGCCAGGTTTAGGTTTTCAATGCCGATGACCCTGCTTCCGGACGTTTTCATCCGCCCGGTTTCCTTTAAATATAGCTTCCCCCTTACGTGAATTCGTTTTCTGCTTTACACGTGCACTCGTCGTTCTTTTAGTATAACACCAATTCCGATACATCCGGATAGTAAACCACAGTTGAGTATTGGCATTTTTGCCCACAACTAAGATGGAGTCTTCAGTATCTTGTTTACACCTCACGGCGAGGTCTGAGCCCATATAATGGATGATTCACTGCAACGCCCCATCCCATTGACAACGTCCAATAACGAAACGCGTCTGGTAGGACGTGCAGTGACGTCATCACGTTCAGGAGGAAGGGCTCCGTTCATGTGTTCGCCGGCCGGCAACGAAACGTTTTTCTAATGCTCATGCATTTATTTTAAAATGTGAGTAAAAATGTTTTATTGTTATTTTAATCAAATCCTTTGCGAAATTACACTATATTTGCAATTTCTGTGCATGATCGTATGGTGGTGTGCTACCACGTCTGCTGGAGCTAAGGTGTGGATTCTGAATCTGGGAGTGAGATCTCTCCCCAAAGGCCGCGGCTGGGTCATAGCCGATTGCTGCGTTATACAGCCCATCTGGTAAGCTGCTTGAAGTAACTGGTGGTGGGCTCTCACTGATGAGTGAAGTGTGCTGTGGAATCACGGTGGTGATCGGTATATTCCATGTGTAGCAGACTCATGTTCGAATTGGAAGCATTATAGACTTTCTTCCCATCAACTAGTTCCTGCAGAGAACCATTATTTTTATATGGACTATTGATCATACTTAGTCTGGGTGTTGTGGCACAGCTCTAACCCCCCAATTTCTCACACAATAGTTATGTATGTTACCCACTCATGACAGCGCAAGACATTGCTGTTAGGCTGCGTACACACGATCGGTCAAAACGGACTGAAGGTCCGTTTCATCGGTACAAACCGATCGTGTGTGGGCCCCATCGGTCGGTTAACCTTCAGTCAAAAAAAAGAGAACTTGCTTTAAAATTTGACCGATGGGCGCCTGACCAATGGGTCAAAACCGATCGTTAGTATGCAAAAGCATTTGTTAAAAGGCTGCGCATGCTCAGAATCAAGTCGACGCATGCTTGGAAGCATTACGTTGTTGTGTTTTACATCACCGCGTTCTGACACAATCGTTTTTTTTAATCGATGGTGTGTAGGCACATCACACCATCGGTCAGCTTCATCGGTTAACCAATGAAAACGGTCCTTCAGACCGTTCTCACCTGATGGATTGATCGTGTGTATGCGGCCTAACAGTGGCCATCACTGTTGGGATGGGCTTAGCTGGAACCCCCATGATTGGCAGGTATAGCAATTGTCAGAACCTGGAAAGGATTCTCCCACTGAGGCTTCAGAGTCTTGGCAAGATGCCACTTGACTGCTACCCAGTCTCCCTGTACTGAGGCAGTGTTGGTCATGTATTGGCTCAGGATCAGGCAATGAAGAAAACACTTGAGAATACAGCTCAGTTAGTTGTTCATACAAATGCATTACATGTTCCGACAAAGCCCCATAAAAAGGATACAGATGAGAATCATAAGGAAACAGTCATTTTTGCCTGCCAAAAAAATTGTCAAAATGTAGAATAGTCAAGGTCTTTCTAGGTTGTGCCCAATGAACATAAATACTAAAGTGTCCATCCATCACATTCCTGTTTGCTTACTTATTTTTTATACATTTTTTTCAAAATAGCAATATACTTTTTAAGTATCTGTGAGATGACATGAGCTGTGAAATTAATTAAACACCCTGAAGTCTTTCATTGCAGCTTAGCTCCTACCCCTTCTTCCAGAGTTTCTTTACTGCAGCTGAAGCCTGTGAATCCTCTGGTGTATTAGCCCGGCATTATTCATAAAAGCTTTGTCACATTCAGAACATTGAAGTGGCTTCTGTATAATGTGAATCCTCTGGTGATGGATTAGCCCGGCATTATTCGTAAAAGCTTGGTCACATTCAGAACATTGATATGGCTTCTCTCCAGTGTGAACCCTCTGGTGTGTGATAAGACTTGTCTTCACTGTAAAAGCTTTATCACATTCTGAACACTGATACAGCTTCTCTCCAGTGTGAATCCTCCGGTCTCTGGAAAGATATGACTCGCATGCAAAAGCTTTGCCACATTCAGAACATTGATATGGCTTCTCTCGGGTGTGGACCCTTGTGTGTTGGAAAAGGGTTTCCTTCTCTGTAAAATGTTTATCACATTATTAACACTGATACAACTTCTCTCCGGTGTGAATCCTTTGGTGTCTGTTAAGGCTTGACTTCTGTGTAAAAGCTTTGTCACATTCAGAACACTCATATGACTTCTCTTCAATGTGAATTTTCTGATGTCTGTTAAGCCCTCTCTTGTCTGTATAAGCTTTGTCACATTCAGAACACTCATAGGGCCTCTCTCCAGTGTGAGCCATCTGGTGACTGATAAGGTCTCTCTTCTCTGTGAAAACATTTTCACATTCAGAACACTCATACCGCTTCTTTCCAGTGTGAATCATCTGGTGACTAATAAGGTGTGCCTTCTGTGTAAAAGTTTTGTTACATTCAGAACACTGATATGGCCTCTCTCCTGTGTGAACCCTCTGGTGTGTGATAAGCTCTATCTTTGTTGTAAAAGCTTTGCCACATTCAGAACACTCATATGGCTTCTCTCCAGTGTGACTCTTCTGGTGTCTGATAAGATTTGTCTTAAATGTAAAAGCTTTGTCACATTCTGAACATTGATATGGCTTCTCTCCAGTGTGAGTCATCTGGTGTGTAATAAAATTATCTTTCTGTATAAAAGCTTTGTCACATTCTGAACATTGATATGGCTTCTTTCCAGTGTGAATCCTCTTGTGTGTGTAAAGGCTACCCTTCTGTGTAAAAGTTTTGCCACATTCAGAACACTGAAAAGGTTTCTCTCCAGTGTGAACCCTCTCGTGTATGATAAGCCTGTACTTGGTTGAAAATGTTTTGTCACATTCAGAACACTGATATGGCTTCTCTCCAGTGTGATCCTTCTGGTGTGTGATACGTTTTGCCTCCATTGTAAAACCGTTATCCCATTCCAAACGAGAAATACCTTCTGAAATGACTCCTCTTATGTATACATGGGTTGGACTTTACTGTAAAGCCATTGTCACTTCCAGAACACTGAAATGACTTCTCTCTTGTTGTCCTCTGAGGCGGGATTGATGTTGAAGAGGATCCAAAACACTTACAACATTTAGAACACTGATATGTCTTGAATCCTGCGTGAATCCTCCAGTGAGTTGCAAAAAAGACTCTGTCACTTAAGACACTCATATGGCTTGTTTCTCATCTGACTCATATTTTTTTATGACAAGTCTGCTGTATATATATAAAAAAAAATAAAAAATAAAAAAAAGTCAGAATGATATATAAAGGGTTAAAGTTGTGATTTCTTTTTTTACATGTATTATTAAATATAGCTTATAAAAGGAATATGTACAATATTATACATGTTTAAATATTTGTATTCTATGTTATCGAGGACAATCTATTATTCCCATTGGCTGATAAAATTGTCAGTTTATTACAATTTCCTGCAGGAGAATCTGATTTCTTTGTTCTCATTTAGAGCATTGTGCTGCATAGTGATGGGGGGGGGGGGGGGGGAGATGTGATTGGGATTGACTTGTGGACACGTTTCCCAATTCTATCCAAAAATCCAAACACTGCTGATTAAATACAAACCCCATTGAAGTCAATAGGAGGAAAATTCTGAAAACCCAAATTACACTCACCAGTAACGTCTTTTCCAGAAGTCTTCAAAGACAACATCTTTAAGAGAGGAGACTCTCCAGCTAGCCCTTCAGTTCAGTGCTGGGACAAGGTAATCCAGTGCCTGGGGCTAATATTGGAAAACTTCCCCCCCCATCATCCCCACCAATCCCTGATCCCTGTTGTGTAAAGAAGCGGGGAGGGTTAATATATCTGCTTGTGCCAAAATGTTTGTGGAATGCAACTGCATAGTGTCAATATTTTTTTACATCAGCCGACTGCAGACTTTAGCCATCTGTCAGCTGAATACAGGTTACAAGAGTACGAAAATAAATGCACTCTGGTAACCTACAGGGGTCCTTTCACATGATTATTCTATTCAGGTCCTGCTCTCAATTTTTCAGGAGGACCTGACCGGAAAGGTCCATGCAGCCCCATCACGAGGACCTGACCGGAAAGGTCCATGCAGCCCCATCACGAGGACCTGACCGGAAAGGTCCATGCAGCCCCATCACGAGGACCTGACCGGAAAGGTCCATGCAGCCCCATCACGAGGACCTGACCGGAAAGGTCCATGCAGCCCCATCACGAGGACCTGACCGGAAAGGTCCATGCAGCCCCATCACGAGGACCTGACCGGAAAGGTCCATGCAGCCCCATCACGAGGACATGACCGGAAAGGTCCATGCAGCCCCATCACGAGGACATGACCGGAAAGGTCCATGCAGCCCCATCAGGGAGGACCTGACCGGAAAGGTCCATGCAGCCCCATCAGGGAGGACCTGACCGGAAAGGTCCATGCAGCCCCATCAGGGAGGACCTGACCGGAAAGGTCCATGCAGCCCCATCAGGGAGGACCTGACCGGAAAGGTCCATGCAGCCCCATCAGGGAGGACCTGACCGGAAAGGTCCATGCAGCCCCATCAGGGAGGACCTGACCGGAAAGGTCCATGCAGCCCCATCAGGGAGGACCTGACCGGAAAGGTCCATGCAGCCCCATCAGGGAGGACCTGACCGGAAAGGTCCATGCAGCCCCATCAGGGAGGACCTGACCGGAAAGGTCCATGCAGCCCCATCAGGGAGGACCTGACCGGAAAGGTCCATGCAGCCCCATCAGGAGGACCTGACCGGAAAGGTCCATGCAGCCCCATCAGGAGGACCTGACCGGAAAGGTCCATGCAGCCCCATCAGGAGGACCTGACCGGAAAGGTCCATGCAGCCCCATCAGGAGGACCTGACCGGAAAGGTCCATGCAGCCCCATCAGGAGGACCTGACCGGAAAGGTCCATGCAGCCCCATCAGGAGGACCTGACCGGAAAGGTCCATGCAGCCCCATCAGGAGGACCTGACCGGAAAGGTCCATGCAGCCCCATCAGGAGGACCTGACCGGAAAGGTCCATGCAGCCCCATCAGGAGGACCTGACCGGAAAGGTCCATGCAGCCCCATCAGGAGGACCTGACCGGAAAGGTCCATGCAGCCCCATCAGGAGGACCTGACCGGAAAGGTCCATGCAGCCCCATCAGGAGGACATGACCGGAAAGGTCCATGCAGCCCCATCAGGAGGACATGACCGGAAAGGTCCATGCAGCCCCATCAGGAGGACATGACCGGAAAGGTCCATGCAGCCCCATCAGGGAGGACCTGACCGGAAAGGCTGATGTAAATGGACTTTGTACACCTACTTAACTCTGAGTCCTTCCAGGTCTAGGGAAAAAAAAAAATAATTTGTAGGTCTTTATCTGGACCTAAATATGACACATGGGAGAAAGCCTGACGTAAACAGACAGTAAATAGACACTGGGGTCTGTTTTCATCCTGCCACCCATAGAGCTGTCACAGGTCCTCCTGTGTCTCCTGCCACAAAAACAAACTACCAGCTGTACACATGGTGCAGCCATGATGCTGTGCTTAAATTAGTTGTAAACTCCCCTGCAGTACGTGTACCTATAACAAGGCTTACCTGTAGGTACTGTAAATATGTGCCGTTTAGGATAATATATGTTGTACACTGTGCTGATGATGTCATCGGCACATGGGCTGTGAAGAAATGGCCCTCTGAGCGGTTTCTTCACTAGCAAATGCAGTGACTGATGGCTCCCACACGCATGACTTCAGGCGACTCTGGCCAGTCACAGAGCCAGAGTCTGAGGCCCTGGAAGGAAGAGGAGCCAAGATGGATGCAGCAACCAGTGGGGACACCACGGGCTTCATTTGCAGGTAAGTGCCACATAATGGGCTAGTATACAATGCACACAAGCCCATAATACTTTTACTTTGCAGAGGGAAAAAAAGAGAAAGTAAAAGCCATCAGGGTTTACTTCCTCTTTATTCAGCAGTTTGCTGCCAATGAACATGGTAATGAGGTTCAATGTTGATGGAGACAAGGGCCTCATCCCCACAACCATGGCCGGTGGTTGTGGGAGTTTGTGGGTGGGGAGCCCCCAGATCCTGCTCCCCCCATCGCAAAGGATTATCAATTACCAATTCACCAAAAAAGTGTACAAAAAGTAACAAAAACAAGAGACAAGTTTTTGACAAATCCTGATATAGTGTTCCTTGATATAAATCCATAGTCAATCATGCCGTCTGCCAACCCACCAAACAATAAAAACGTTCCACCTTCTGAGATGGTTTCCCCACTAAATGTCTCCTATACAAGAAATGACAACGCGCAAAGGAGGTATTCAGCAGGCAGCCGTCCCAAAGTTTGTTTTCTCTTTTAGATCTGGCAGGCGACGCGATAGATTCACATCAAGGGACAAAATTGTCCAAAAACTTTGTAAAAAAAATGGTCATGTGTGGGCTTTAACGACGTGAAAAAAACGTGCATGCTCAGAAGCAAGTTATGAGACGGGAGCGCTCGTTCTGGCAAAACTAGCATTCCTAATTGAGTAAGTACATTCATCACGTTGTAACAGACTAATGCCGCGTACACACGTACCGGTAACGTCCTTTCCAGTAGTCCTCCCCGTCTGACACCTCCTGGGAATCAGAGGCGGCACTTTCTGGAAGAGAGTGTTCCACCTGTGAGGGGCCTGCAGGATCAACTGCCATAACTGAAGCATGAGGTGTGGCAGGTGCAGAGCCCTGACGTTCTGGTTGGGTTGTAACCCCTGTGGGAACAGCGGGAAGCTGCAACTTTTCAAAAAGGGATTTGAAAGATGCAAAAGTGGAAGAGAGCTCCTTAACCACTTAAAGACCCCCGCACGCACATATACGGCCACAGAATGGCTCGTACAGGCACAAGGGCGTAAATTTACGTCCCCGCCTGAGTGCGGTTCGGGGGTCCCATCGGGACCCCCTCCGCGGCGTGCGGGGGTCCCCCTGCCTCTGGGAGCGATCCGGGATCTGCGGGCGGATGTCCGTGATATCCGCCCCCCCCCGCGATCGCTCCCAGCCTGTCACTTCCTCCTCCTGTGTTTACACAGGAAGGAGGAAATGATGTATTCTCTCATCGCAGCGCTGTTTCCCAGCGCTGCTGATGAGAGAAGACATCACAAGTAAGTGTGCACCAACACAACACTGACACACACTCACATAGGCATATTAACCCCTTGTGATCGCCCCCCCCACCCCCCTGTCACAGTGTCACTGAATGCAGTGATTTAATCACTGCATTTAGTGTCAGTGTGACAGGCAGTGTAAAAAACAGTTAGTGTTAGGTTCAGGATAGCCCCCCCACCCCCCCTAATAAAGTTTTAACCCCCTGATCACCGCCCTAGTTAACCCTTTCACTCCCTATTGCCAGCGTCACTAAGCGATCATTTTTCTGATCGCTGTATTAGTGCCGCTGTTCCCGCTAGGTAGCTATTTTTTTTTATTGCGATTTTTTTTTTTACTAAAGACATGTGGCTAAATAAATTTTGGCCTAAATGTTTGACTAAAATTTAGTTTATTTGATTTTTTTTTTTAACAAAAAGTAAAAAATAGTGTTTTTTTTTCAAAAATGTCGCTCTATTTTTGTATATAGCGCAAAAAATAAAAATCGCAGAGGTGATCAAATACCACCAAAAGAAAGCTCTATTTGTGGGAAGAAAAGGACGCAAATTTTGTTTGGGAGCCATGTCGCACGACCGCGCAATTGTCTGTTAAAGCGACACAGTGCCGAATCGCAAAAACACCTTGGGTCATTTACCAGCGTATTGGTCCGGGTCTTAAGTGGTTAACTGAGGCTGCTAGACCTGCTTCCTGCTCCAAGTCTCTTTCCCTGACTAAGGAGTGTATGCAATCCCTACACAAAACCTTAGACCAGGACTCTGAAAGAGTGTCCCTACAGGAGGCACATTTCTTTTTTGTGGGGGACAAGCCTAAGGCATAGAGAACCCTCCCCAGGGTGCCCTTACCTTAGGCTGGCTGGAGGTGGCGTCCTTTGTCTGGCCCTGCTCCGGAGAGGTCGCCGACATACTGCAGGTGGCTGCCGCTAAGTCACACTCGCCCATACGAGTTTCTGACTCCTCCAGCATGCGCCTGGGCCCCTATCAGCTCCGCGACCTGGAGCCGGAAGTCACGGGTCAAAGGGGAAGCCTCCGGCCTGCTGCCAGAAGTGAAATCACCCGCCACTCGGACCGCAAAATTCAAAAAAATACTGCTGCCTGTAAGACAGGGCACCTAGAGATGGTTCCCCGCCGAGGTCCCGTGGACACGATAGGGGTCCCCCTCAAACCTGCTGCCGCGCTCGACATGGATTAGGGTGGCGTAAAAGTAGTGGTAAGTACCCATCATAGTCCTCAGGAAGCCCCTGCCCCCCCAAAAGGTATGTGAAAAAGCCACAGCCTGGTTCCTACACAGTGTCTCCCCACCGGAGGCAGGGGGGGATAGAAAATGTATGGGCTGGCGCAGTGTTTCCGAAAGGAAGGGGAGGAGCCTCTCTATTGTGGCTGTCCTGAAAGACGAGAAGGGAAAACAACACTTTTTCCCCCAACTTCATCATTAAAAACGACATTGCCCACACACGGTCGTTTAAAAAATGCTCTAGCAAAGCACGGTGACGTACAACGACACTCTAAAGGGGAAGTTCCATGCGGATGGCGCCACCCTTTGGGCTGCTTTAGCCGATTTTGTGTTAGTAAAAGACGATTTGCGCTTTTCTGTCTGTTACAGCGTGATGAATGTGCTTACTTCATGTAAAGCGCTGCGTAAACTGTTGGCGCTATATAAATCCTGTATAATAATAATAATAATTTACGAACGCTACCGTCTCATAACTTGCTTCTGAGCATGCGCAGGTTTTTCACAGCATTAAAGCCCACACACACACACACACAACCATTTTTCACAACCTAAAAAAACGACATTGTTTAACCAAAATGCAGGTGAAGGACCTTGCCCCTTTTTGCGATTCGGCACTGCGTCGTTTTAACTGACAATTGCGCATTCGTGCGACATGGCTCCCAAACAAAATTGGCGTCCTTTTTTCCCCACAAATAGAGCTTTCTTTTGGTGGTATTTGATCACCTCTGCGGTTTTTATTTTTTGCGCTATAAACAAAAATAGAGCGACAATTTAAAAAAAAATGCAATATTTTTTACTTTTTGCTGCAATAAATATCCCCCAAAAATATATAAAAAAAAAATGTTCCTCAGTTTAGGCCGATACGTATTCTTCTACACAGAGCTTTTTTTCTCAGAAAATAGGTGCAGGAACTCAACCACGACCCGTTCAGATTTCACAAACAGTAGAAGGGTATTAAAGGGGCATTAAATACCAGAATTGCATTACATACAGTGTGCAGAGTTCAGGGGGTTACAAAGCAGTCACTTGTAAACACAGAAACCAGACTTCTGTGTTCACAAGTGATTGTGGTGAGCAGGCGCCAAAGGTGGTGGAACTGAGTTCCCCCAAGTTCCCCCAGAAAAAAAGCCCTGCTTCTACATATTTTTGGTAAAAAAAAAAAAATCGCAATAAGCGTTTAATTGGTTGGTTTTCGCAAAATGTATAGCGTTTACAAAATAAGGGATCGTTTTTATTGCATTTTTATTAATTTTTTTTTTTTTTTTACTACTAATAGCGGCGATCAGCCATTTTTTTCGTGACTGCGACATTATGGGGGACACTTCGGACAATTTTGACACATTTTTGGGACAATTGTCATTTTCACAGCAAAGAATGCATTTAAATTGCATTGTTTACTGTGGAAATGACAGTTGCAGTTTGGGAGTTAACCACAGGGGGCGCTGTGAATTTGAGTGTTCCCTGTGTGTGTGTTTACAACTGAAGGGGGGTGTGGCTGTAGGTGCGACGTCATCGATCACGTCCCCCTATAACAGGGATGACGCAATCGATGTTGCGGCCACAGAGAAGCACGGGGAAGCCGTGTTTACACACGGCTCTCCCCGTTCTTCAGCTCCAGGGACGGATCCGCGAGTCCCGCTCCTGGAGCTTCGGACCGGGTCATGGGCGCGCGCCCCTGACCCACGGCTGGGTACTAAAATCAACGTATATATACGTTGGTGTGCCCAGCCGTGCCATTCTGCCGACGTAAATGTGCAGTAGGCGGTCCTTAAGTGGTTAAAACGTCTTTAAAAAAAAAAAATGCAGCATGTTTGGGATTTTTTTTGTCGTTTTTTTATAACCCAAAAAAAAACAAAAAAAAAAAAAGGTATGTGAAGCCCACACACGATCATTTTAAATAAAGCATTTTGAAAACGTTTTTTTTTCATGCTGAAAAATGATCGTTTGTACACGGCTTGAGAAGCACGAAACCGTCTTTTACTAACATGTAATCAGCAAAAGCAGCCCAATGGGTGTCGCCATCCGAATGGAACTGCCTCTTTATAGTGCCGTCGTACGTGTTGTAAGTCACTGCCCTTTGCTAGAGCATTTTTTTTCACAATTGTGTGTAGGCAAGACAGTTTTAACGATTGGGTTGAAAAAATTAAAAAAAAAAAAACTTTGGCCCGGATTCAGAAAGCACTTGCGCCGACGTATCTCCAGATACGCTGCGTAAGTACAAATATGCGCCGTCGTATCTGTGTGCCGAAACCACAAACTTAGATACGCCTAAAAACTGACTTCATCCCACCGATTTAACTTGCCTGCGCCGACGTAGAGTGGGCGCATATTTATGCTGGACGCATGTGGCTTTCCCATTGATTTTCTATATAAATATGCAAATGAGGGAGATACGCCGATTCTCCAACGTACTTTCACATGATTTAACCCTTGGGAGTAGTATGTGGCTGGGAGTAGGCCGTTCCAGATACTATAACCCTCAGTGACCCTGAGGAGTCTGCTTCTAATGCCTCTGTGGACCGTCTTGCTTTTATCAAAATGAATCAGTCCTGGATTACCAGCTATGAAGCCCCTGATGCCGATGTCGCAGATAAATATAGTTAGACTTACCTGTGACGGTATTTCTAAGAGCCTTTCAGGACAACCCTGGAGAGAGCGCAGCTCCGCCTCTTTTTAGGAAACACATGTGATCTTTAAAATCCCTCCTCTGACACAAGAGGTGGTATATCCTTAATTTACTCAGCTCTGGCCGAGCCTATGGAGAAGGCACTCTACATGACGAGCTGGGACCGTGACCTTGTCCTTGACTGGACATTAGAACGTTGGCACACTAATTTTGCTTGTTCCTTTAAGGGCATTTTGAATGTCTCACTGGTTGAAGCGAGCCTTAAGGTCATGTCCCGTTGGTACTTGGTACCCACCATCATTGCCAAATTCTACCCGCAATCCTCCCCCTTGTGTTTTAGGGGCTGTGGGCTTACGGGCTCCTTACTTCACATAATGTGGGAATGCCCCAGAATCCGGTCTTTTTGGCATAAAATCTTCCGCCTTATCAGGAAAATCACGGGAGTGGGGGTAGCCTACGACCCCACCATAGCATTACTCAACAATCCAGTCCCTAAAATTTCCAAAAGCACACAAGCACTGATTTTTTTTATCCTATTGGGAGCTAAAATGACTATTACCAAGGCCTGGAAGTCCCCGTCAGTCTCCTTCCCAATGGCCAAAAGGAAAATTTCCTGGATAATGACCAATGAGAAGATTTCCAACATTATTCTTGATAATGTGGAGGGCTTCAAGCTCATCTGGGAACCATGGGCTTCCTATGTTGGTATCCTCCTTTGATTTGGTTTTGATGTCCTGGGATTTTGGCCCTAAATTTATTTTTAATTTATTTTTATTTTTTTATATATATGAATTCGCTGAGTGTTTGGCCTTCCGTGTACCTCCCACCCCTCTGTCCCCTCTTCTCTCCCCGCTGTCTTCTTCTTTTCTATTTTCCTTCTACTCACCACTCTGCTTTCTTTAGTTGAATCATCTTAGCTATCGTGGCAGCCCTGGACCATAAAAGGTCCTATTGGGAATTTCCCTTGTTTGATTATTGTTCTGCATTTCGGTTAAAGGTTTACAGCATGTCACTAGCTAGAACCAGGAGTGACGAGGGTTACTTCCCCTCTCCTGGCCCATATGAGTTTTTGACCATAACACTTTATTAGAATTTTTTCTAGACCAAAGCGCCTTAGAATTTAGCCCGCCTATCCACGAATCAAGTACTCTACTTGGAGCAAGTGCTATACTGTGGTTGCCCCGCACTGCCCACCCCCGGAGCAGCTTGATCCCTATGGGGGCACGGGGAGAGGGTGGGGCGGGAGTTCCAAACTCCTTGGTCTGCTACTATCTTGCTTGCTCATATATGTTGCTATGGATTTGGTAATTCATTGTTTTATACTTGCTATGGTCTATATTTACTTTACTTTGTATTATTGCAAATCTTTAATAAAAAAAAAAAAAAAAAAAAAAAGAAACAAAAAAAAAAAAATCCCTCCTCTTCCACCATGGCCTCAGTTATTTGTGGACTCCGACAACTGGAAAATAAAGCACAGAGAAACCACAGCAAACCATGATAGATATTTAAAACATATTACTTATTCAAATACCTAGGGAGGGAAAAATAGGGGTTGTCCTGAAAGGCTCTTAGAAATACCGTCACCGGTAAGTCTAACTATATTTTTCTCAAATCGCCTTTCAGGACAACCCTGGAGAGGATAACCGAGTAACTTACCCTAGGGTGGGACTACTGCTTGCAGTACCTTCCTGCCGAAGGCTTGCTCTGCAGCAGACAGTAAGTCTAGCCTGTAATGCCGAAGAAAGGTAAAATAGCTGGACCATGTAGCCACCTTACAAATTTGGTCAGGCGTGGCACCGGCCCTTTCGGCCCAGGAAACTGCTGTAGATCTTGTTGAATGGGCAGCAACACCTGTAGGAGGCACTTTTCCCTTGGCTTGATAACTCTCTGCAATAGCCTGTTTAAGCCATCTGCCTAAAGTGCTCTTGGAAGCTTTTTCCCCTTTACGTGGCCCCGAGAATATAATGAACAAGGCATTTGATTTCCTAAATTCTTTGGTGACTGAGAGGTACTGAAGTAAACATCTTCTTACGTCAAGAGTATGGAAGGCTTCTTCCCCTGCATTAGAGGGAACTGAAGAGAATGTAGGGAGGATTATTTCCCTGAGACCTGTGGAAGGTTGAAGAGACCTTTGGTAAAAAGGCTGGATCTGTTCGGAGGATTACTCTATCCGGAAAGATTCTCAAAAAAGGCTCCGTGACAGCTAACGCTTGGAGCTCGCTGACCCTTCTTGCCGTAGTGATGGCCACCAAAAAAATAGTTTCAAGAACTAAACTTTTCAAAGAAATGTCCTCTATGGGCTCAAATGGAGATCCTGTGAGACCCTGCAACACAATGGATAAATCCCAACTGGGAAAGGTTTTGAGGGCTACCGGCCTACTTCGAACCAGTGCCTTAAAAAATCTTGAAATTAAACTTTCTTTAGATAAGGGTTTTTCTAGGTAAACTGAAAGTGCCACTACTTGCGTTTTAAGGGTGCTGACTGCTAACCCTTTTTCCATTCCAGCATGGAGAAATTCTAAAACAGAAATTACATTATTAACCTGGAAATTCTTGGATGAACACCATGAATTGAATTTTTTCCAAACTTTTAGGTAGATTGCCCTGGTTACCCCTTTTCTGCTATCCAGTAAAGTCTTTACCACCTTATCAGAAAGCCCCTTTGCCCTTAAGAGATCTTCTTCAGATACCAGGCTGTTAAGTGTAGACGTTCCACTTCCGGATGGTTCACAGGACCTTGTGACAGAAGGTCTTTCCTGAGAGGTAGCTTCCACGGTGGTTTTGTGGCTAAATTTTGTAATGCGAACCAAGGTCTTTTCGGCCAATAGGGAGTGATTAAGATCAGACTGGTCCTCTCCTCCCTGAACTTTCTTAGGACTAGTGGTATTAAGGCAAAGGGGGGGAAGGCATAGCACAGTTGGTAATGCCACTGCTGGGCCAGTGTGTCTATGGCCAATGCCTGATCTTCTCTGTGAAGGGAGAAGAATTTCCGAAGTTTCGCGTTCTGCTGGCTGGCAAACAAATCTATCTGTGGTTGTCCCCATTCCTGAGTGATGGCTGTTAAAACTTCTTGATTTAAGCTCCACTCTGCTTCCACTATGCACTTTCTGCTTAAGTAAGTCCGCTAATAGGTTCTAAGACCCTTTTAGATGGACCGCTGACAAGGATGCCACGTTTAGCTCTGCCCAAGATAGAAGTTGGTTGGCTAGCTGCATGAGGTCCCTGCTCCTGGTCCCCCCCCCTGCTTGAGGACATAGGCCACTGCTGTGGTATTGTCCGAAAGAACTTGGATGTGGCGACCCTTCACTATCTGTTGAAAGGCCAGGAGTCCCAGGAATATGGCCTTCAACTCCCTCCAGTTCGAGGATTTCCTGGCTTCTGGTTTTGACCAGGTGCCTTGAGCCATCTGCCCGTCTAGATGGGCTCCCCAGCCCCAAGAACTTGTGTCCGTTGTTAGGCGTTTTTCTACTGGAAACACCCAAGGAAGACCTCTTGTCAAATTGTCTGAGTTCCTCCACCACCAAAGTGCTCTTTTTACTTTTGATGTCAATCTCAAGTGTTTTTCTAGAGATTCTTGGTGTGACCAGGATCGAAGAATGTTCCATTGAAGTGGACGAGAATGTAGCCTTGCCCATTGGACTGCCGGAATTGAGGCTGTTAGCAGACCCTGTACTGCCATGGCTGACCTGACTGATACCCCGAGGTTTGTCTGAATCTGTGCTACTGCGACTAAAACCTTCTCTATTTTTTCCTGGGGTAAAAAGACTTTCTGAAGGACCGAGTTTATGGTATAACCCAGAAACTTTGTCTCTTGAGTTGGAACTAGATTTGATTTCTCTAGGTTTAGTAACCAGCCTAGACTTCTGAGATGACCTTGCGAGACCTGAAGATTCTTCGCAACCTGATCCCGGGAGTCTGCAAAGAAAAGCAGGTCGTCCAGGTATGGAACGACTGCAATCCCCTTCAGCTTCATAGGTTCCAACGCCTGCGCCATGATCTTTGTAAAGATCCTGGGGGAGGAGGAAAGACCGAAAGGAAGGGCCCTGAACTGAAGATGCCAGACGGTGGGTCCTAGGTTCACTGCCAGGCGGAGAAACTGTTGGGATGCTAAGGCAATCGGAACGTGCAGGTAGGCATCCCTGAAGTCCAGGGATGCCATGAAGCAGGCAGGGGTCAGCAGTTTCGTTATGGAGTAGATGGTGTCCATACGAAAATGTTTGCATCTGATCGATTTGTTCAGAATTTTCAGGTTCAAAATCAGGCGGAATTTGCCTGAGGGTTTCTTTACCAGAAAAATGTGGGACTAGAAACCTTGACCCTCTTGTTGTTTTGGGACTTGGACTATCACTTCCCGATTTATCAGATCCTGCAGTAGGGTTATCATTGCGGAAGATTTTTCTTTGTCCCAGGGAGGGCTGTGACATAGAATCTTCTCGGGGGACATTCTGAAAACTCCAGACTGTACCCTTCTGTGATGATTCTTTCCACAAAAGGACTTATGGGCATCTGAGTCCACTGTGGGAGAAAAGCAGTTAACCTTCCTCCTACTGGAGTCAGATTGTCATTTACTTTTGGTATTTTGATCTGGGGGGGGTTTGAAAAGGATACTCCCTCTACCCCTACCTCTTTGGGAAACCCAACGCTTTTTATTTTCTTCCTTATTTTTATAGGGCTGCTGAAAAGGACGAAAATTCTTTTTTGGAATCTGACCCTTTTTAGGGGGGGGGGGGGGGGACGCTTTGTTTTTGTCTGCCGTTCTGTCCAGCACCTTCTCTAGATCCTGACCGAACAGCAGATCCCCTGAGAATGGCAACCCACATAATTTGACTTTAGAGGGTGTATCTCCTGACCAGGTTTTTAACCAAACCACACACCAGGCTGAGTTTACCAAGGCTGCTGACCTTGCTGCCATTTTAATAGATTCGGCGGATATATCTGCCATATATTTGACCGCTTTCAAAATTAAGGGGAAAGACTCCAAGAGATCCTTTCTTGGAGTACCTGCCTCAACATGACTTTTTAGTTTTTCAACCCAACACTCAAGATTGCGGGCGACCACTGTGGCGGCCATTGCCGGTTTTAAACTAGTTGAAGTGGAATCCCAAGCCTTCTTTAATAGGGAATTGTCCTTCTTGTCCATGGCGTCTCTCAGAACCCCCATATCCTCAAAAGCTAGTTCTGTACGACGTGACACCTGTGAAAAGGCAGCATCAACCTTTGGCTTTTTATTCCACACCTCTGTGTCAAGGTCTTCAAAAGGAAACCTTCTTTTCATGGTTTTGGAAAAGAAGGGGGCCCGCTCGGGGTCTTTCCACTCCTTTTTAATTGTGTCCGAAAGGACTTTATGGACTGGGAAAACTCTGTGTTTGTACTCATCCAGACCTTGATACATTTTATCATGTATGGAGAGTTGAACTTTCTCCTCCTGGATTCCCAGGGTAGTGTATATTGCTTTAAGTATATCCTCAACCTCTTCCAAGGATAATTTAAATTTAGAGCTTCTTCTACTATCCTCTTCCTCCTCCTCCTCCGAATCCCTGATGGAGGGGAGAGTACTAGTCCCTTCGTCCCCTGAGTCCCCTTCCGTTTGCCTAGGCACAGGGACTTTGGGGCTAGGTGGTGGTTGCTGAGGCTCCCCCTGGTTTATGGGGCCTTGTAGGAGAAGATCCTTCAACTTGCCAGTTCCTGTACTGAGGAGAATAAATCCTTGTACTGCTGTGAGGTTTCTTCTTCTACCAGATTTTTGATGCATGACCTGCACATAGCCTTTTGCCAAGAGTCCCTCAAGGGAGTTTTGCAAGATGGACATTTCCTGGGTGTATTTAAGTGCCTAGACTTGCTAACAGATTTTTCCTGAAACGGGAAGATGAGAAAGATACCAATTGTATTACTTCCTTCATCCCCGTCTTTTTTTTTTTTTTTTTTAACACCCTAAGTGAAATAAACCAACACCAAGAAAGGGACACAACAAAGTGCAAGCTTAAAATACCACCACCCTTTACAGTTATTCAGACTAAGACCGTTCACACGACGCACTCGCCGGCCGGGACCCAGAGCTGACATGCCGCCAAAGATTCGCAGACTCTGGGCACAAAGAAACTACCTCCCGGGGAGCCAAAAAAACTCCACTGAGCAGGAACGCCTGGGGACTCCTGAGCACGCTCCCTCCCCATAGAGGTGGGCCAGGATGGTCGCAGCACACCCAGCTGAAACTAGGAGGCAAGCCTATCCCCTCCACCCTGGAGAGAGTACAGCTCCCTGGTTCCTCACGATGCTTCCACCATGGCGGAGGAAACACAATAACTGAGGCCATGGTGGAAGAGGAGGGATTTTAAAGATCACATGTGTTTCCTAAAAAGAGGCGGAGCTGTGCTCTCTCCAGGGTTGTCCTGAAAGGCGATTTGAGAAAAACTGTTTTTGGAATGTGAAATCTCTGCAGGACGTCTAGACTGCCTAGTGTTGTGGGTGTTGATTTCATTTGGAAGAATGATTTTGGTGAAGGTTTCATGGGCTCAAAAAACACCCAAAGAAAGACCAATTTTTTTACGCACATGTCTGGCAGTCGCATATCATTGGAATTTGTGACAGCAAGGCCAATTCTTGCTTTCATCAGGAGTACCTCTACAGGGTTACGGTGTGAAGGCACCACTGACCCCCAAAGGCCAATTTTCCGCACACGTTACTTCTATCCAAAGTCTGTGGTAGAGACACCAGAATTTATCACCAAAATCTCTAATCTTGTTCTCGGTGCACTACATTGTGGCCTCATCATACAGACTGGCTCCACAAGCCGTTGCTTACCAAATAAAGAAAGATTTTTGGGCTTTATAAACATAATTATTTCTGCAGCAGCTTCTACACACGGCACAGGTGTGCCACTTTAAGGAATTAAAAGGAGCATTTCAAATTTTATACTTTCACCTTAACCACTATTTTAGGCTGACAGCCGGGCGGTGGTTCCGTTATCCTGACAGGACATCATCATGTGACGTCTTTCGGGATAATGAGTCAGTGGCGTAGTGTGCCAGTCTGACACACCGCAACACAGATCTAGGTAAAGAGCCTCGGACAGAGGCTCTTAATCACGTGATCAGCCGCGTTCACGCACAGATGATCACAGTGTAAACAGGAAGGATCAGAGGAGGGTCTGTGCCGATTATCAGCGCAGACCCCCCCCCCCCCCCCCGAGGATGCCCACATAGGACCATCAAGGATGCCACCAGGATCACCAGGGATGGCAATCCATGATGACCACTAGGTATACCACCCATGACCACCATGGATGACACCTAGTTCCCATAAATGATGCCAATCAGTGCCCATCAGTAAAGCCTGCCAGTGCCTACTCATCAGTGATGCCCATCAGTGCCACCCACATGTACCCATCAGTGTTGCATATTAGTAAGCCATCATCAGTGCCTACCAATGCCGCATTATCAGTAACTGTCAGTGAAGGAGAAAACCTACTTATTTACAAAATGTTATAACAAAAACTTTTTTGCAGATGGTATGATGGCGAGTAGTATGCGCAGGAGAGAAATTTAGAGGGTTTGACAGTATGACACTATGTGTAGGAGAGAAGGGAAGTGTATGACATGGGCAGTAAATACAGGAGAGGAGTGCCAGAGTTTATAACAGTGGAAAGTATGTGCAAGAAATACACATGGAATATAACAACAATGTGACATATAATAGTGTCAAGGGAATGACAAGGACCAACATTTTACAGGAAAGTTTAGGGGGTATGAGAGGGAGACGGTATGTACAGGAGAGGAGTGTGGGGGGTATGACAGTGGGCGGTATGTACAGGAGAGGAGTGTGGAGGGTATGACAGTGGGTGGTATGTACAGGAGAGGAGTGTGGAGGGTACGACAGTGGGCGGCAGAGGCGGCTCTTTAATTAGGCAAATTAGGCGATCGCCTTAGGCCTCGCCCACAGAAAGGGCCCCGCCGTCACGCGATTGTCTAATTTGCCTTTTAGGTGTTGTGTCATATTGTTGTGCGGGACAGACAGGGACTCGCAAGCGGTGGGGTGAGCGTGCGGCGGGCGCGCGGCTACACATAGCCGCAAACTGAGGGAGCTGAGCCACTGCCGCGTTCCGCGGCGGCAGATGAGGCGGGCAAACATTGCTATCGTTCCTGGGGTTGATGGTGGGCAGGCTCAGGCTGCCTGCGTCCAATAGCAGGCTGCCTGGCTCCCAGGCTCCACCTAAAGTCTGCGATGGCGGCCCCAGTGCATGGCGGGAGTTGTAGTTCTCCCACAGAGCACAGGCACACAGACTTCAACTTGGCCGTCTGGTGCCTGTGCTCTGCAGAGAGACTACAACTCCCATATTGCACTGCAGGACAGAGAGCGCGGGAGAGATAGAAGTTGCTTCTCCCTCAGAGTCCTGCTGCCTTTAGTCTTAAAGGAGGACCAAGTCACCAAGGTGAGGAGCAGAAGGTGGTCTCTGTGTGCCCCATTGTGGAGAGGAGTCTGTGGGAGTGGGACTACAATGTCCAGCATGTCTGTGGAGGACAAGCAACTAACTTAGTGCAAGGCTGGAGGGGGCAGCATAGTGTATCAGTCCAGGGTCTCACTCTCTGTATAACGTGTCTGCATGGCTTTGCAGTGTGAGGAGGAGCCCTGAACATCCTAATACCCACTGAACACTGTATCCACATATCCCAATTACCACATGTCAGCAGCCCCCCTCCCTCTGCCCCCTAAGCCTCTTATCTCCCCCTTCCATTCCCCCATTATTTTCTTCACCCCCTTTCTCTTCTCTCCTCACTTGCTCCATCCTCTCTCTCCCTCTGTCCTCTCCCCCCCCCCTCTCTGTCCTCTCCCCCCACATCCCTCTGTTCACTGTTGCTTCTCCCCCCTCCTGCTGTCCAGGCTATCCTCCCCTCATCCACTCTCTCCTCTCCCCATCCCTTTCTCTATCCTCTCCCCCTCCCTCTTTTTATTCTTTCCCCCTCCCTCCTCTCCACCCTCTTCTATCCTCTTCCCCTCCCTCTGTCCACGCTATGCTCCCCCTATGCACTCCCCCTCTCTATTCTCTCCCCCTCCCTTTGTCCACGCTATCCCTCCCCTATCCACTCCTTCCATCCTCTCCTTCTCCCTCTCTGTATTCTCTCCCCTCCATCCTCTCTCCCCCTCCCTCTCTATCCTCTCTCCCCCTCCCTCTCTATCCTCTCTCCCCCCTCCCTCTCTATCCTCTCTCCCCCCTCCCTCTGTCCACTCTCACTTCTCCCTCTCTCTATCCTCTCCCCCTCCCTTTGTCCACGCTCTTCTCTCCCCCTACCTTGCTCTCCTCTCCCTCTTTCTATCCTCTCTATCCCACTTCCCCCTGTCCACTCTGATCTCCCCACACCCTCTCTCTATCCACCCTCCCCTCCCTCTATCCTCTCCCTCCACCCTCTGTCCACTCTCTCCTCTCCCCCTCCTGCTCTCTATTCTCTCCCCCTCCCTCTGTCTACTCTCTTCTCTCCCCATGCCCCCTCTCTATCCCCTCACCTCCCTCTGTCTCACCCTCTCTCTATCATCTCCCTCCCCTCTCTCTATTCTCTCCCACATCTCTCTGTCTGCTTTGATCCCCCCACCCTCTCTCTACCCCCCTCCCTCTGTCTACTCTCTCCTCACCCCCCTCTCTTTATCCTCTCCCACATCTCTCTGTCTGCTCTGATCCCCCCACTCTCTTTCTCTACTAAACTGCCTCTGTCTACTCTCTCCTCTCCCCCTCCCTCTGTTCACTCTCACCTCCCCCCTCTATATCCTCTCTGCCCCCTGTGTTTTCTCCCCCTCTGTCTACTCTCTGTCCTCTTCCCCATTCCCTTTCTCTCTCCTCTCTCCCTCCCTCGGTTTCCCCCGTTCTCTCTCCCTCTTTCTGCTCTCTCACCCCTCCCTTTCTCTCACCTCTCCCTCTCCTCCCTATGTCCTCTTTCCCATTTCTGTCTACTCCCCTTCCTCTGTTCTCTCCCCCCCTCTCCCTCCGGGATCATGTATTGTGTAAAGACCATGGACCTCTACTTCGGAAGCATGGGGCCTCATGGACACTATGAACAGCGAGGTCTAGAGGGGTGGCCAGGACACTTGGAGTTAGTTCAGCTTTTCATTTTGTGTGAAATGGTCAACTTACCCTTTAAACCTTCCCAACTATCTCACGGCATGAAAAAGGGCCCTATAGGTGCTACATTTCTCTTACCTACCTGGTGGAAAATTCAGGGGACCTGAGTCCACAAGAATGCTATCTTATACAGATCTAGACCAGCCAGAGGCTCCAATGGTTGTTATTTGCTTATAACTTTGATGGGTGGTCTCCTTACCAGTAAGGTGGAGTGCAGGCCCAAGCATTCTACAACAGTGGCTGGTCAAGATTTGTACAATGGAGCACCTAAGGTTTAGGGGTTCCGAGGTATGTGACATTACAACCACCAACAACAGATGGGACATGGGAACCTGTGAGTGATGTTACTGCTCCAGGCCTTATCAATGATTGTCAAGTACTCTTTCCTCTCCCCTGCAGCCATCACTGATTGACACAGTGGATCATGTGACCAGACTGGAGCTACAAATCCAGAGGTTAGGGGCCTCCAATTACTTGCCCTGCCCCAAACACTGACAACTCACGCTACACCACTGAAGGGGAGAGCCAAGCATCGGGAAAAAGGATGCCGCTGCCACCTCGAACTGTCAATGTGACGCTCACAAATGGCAATCTGCTGACAAGACACTCCCAGGGGAGGGTGGGCGCCTGGGTGAGCTCGCTGGTGTGATATGATCTAATAACATGCTAGAATTTTTGAGGACTGACTATGGGTGGATTGCTATCAGTTAATTGTACACTGTACATTGCAATGTAGTATTCATTTTTATTGGTTTAATTATTTTTCCAATTATGGGCGTGAGTGGGCCTCATGTCTAAGTTTTGCCCAAGGCCTCACAAAGCCTAGAGCCGCCTCTGGTGGGCGGTATGTACAGGAGAGGAGTGTGGGGGGTATGAGAGGGAGACGGTATGTACAGGAGAGGAGTGTGGAGGGTACGACAGTGGGCGGTATGTACAAGAGAGGAGTGTGGAGGGTACGACAGTGGGCGGTATGTACAAGAGAGGAGTGTGGAGGGTATGACAGTGGGCGGTATGTACAGGAGAGGAGTGTGGAGGGTATGAAAGTGGGCGGTATGTACAGGAGAGGAGTGTGAAGGATATGACAGTGGACGGTATGTACAGGAGAGGAGTGTGAAGGATATGACAGTGGGCGGTATGTACAGGAGAGGAGTGTGGAGGATATGACAGTGGGCGGTATGTACAGGAGAGGAGTGTGGAGGATATGACAGTGGGCGGTATGTACAGGAGAGGAGCGTGGAGGGTATGACAGTGGGCAGTATGTACAGGAGAGGAGTGTGGAGGGTATGACAGTGGGCAGTATGTACAGGAGAGGAGCGTGGAGGATATGACAGTGGGCGGTATGTACAGGAGAGGAGCGTGGAGGATATGACAGTGGGCAGTATGTACAGGAGAGGAGTGTGGAGGGTATGACAAAATAAAAAATACTGCGTGATATAAAAAGTTGCAACGAACACCCTTGTATTCTCTAGGCTCTCCGATAATAATAAAAATATACACACACACACGTTAGGGTGGTTCTACGTAAAAAAAAAATTGGCAAAAAAGAAGATGAATTTTTCATGTAGGAGAGAAATGTCCGAATTGGCCGGGTTGGCAAGTGGTGAAGGTTAACCGGTTACAGACCGGCTCCTGTACATTTACATTGGCAGAATGGCACGGCTGGGCAGGGCAACGTATATTTACATCACTTTAAAGCCGAGTTCCACCCAAAATTGGAACTTCCGCTTAATCCACTCCTCCACGTACATTTGGCATGTAATTTATTTTATTTTTTTTGGGGGGGGGGGCTTCAGGAGGAGTGGGACTTCCTCCTTACGCCGAGGGGCTGCCCAAACAAACATCTCCCCGTTCTGCCTAGTGATACTGTCACCGATCTTCTCTTCTCCAGAGGGAATAAGTTCATAGCTCACCACCTTTCCTCATTACTAATATCCTCCATTCCTCCTCCAGACTCTTTATTAGATTTCTTGCCCTTCTCTGTGTACTCCCTCCATTTCCAGTACATCCTTCCTCAGCACTGGTGCCCAGAACTGGACGGCATACTCCAGGTGCAGCCGGTGTCTCGTCACATTCGGTTCCCCATCACAGATCGCTCCGGAAGTGACATTGCGCCGAGACATTTTGCTTTACACACGCACAATGCGTTCCAAACGATCTGCGACACTCCGGAGCAGTGACACCATCAGGTAAAGGTCACGGAAGTGACATCACAGACGGTACAAACACTGGGCTCTGCGTTCCGAGACTAATACTTCCCTTGTTACCGCGTGTCTCCAGGACCGCCAGCTGTCCCTCTACAACCCAAAGCAACCTGTGCTGTGCGGTTCTGCATTGCTGGTACTTGTAGTGCCTCTCGAGAGCAATCTGTGGTGATAGATCCTGCAATGCTGGGACTTGTAGTGCCTCTAAAGATGCCAGCTGTCCTTGGACTGCCTTATAAAAGGCAGGGCAACCTGTGGTGATTATCATGCCATGCTGGGACTTGTGTCTCCAGAACTGCCAGCTGTCCCTGTACAACCCAAACCAACCTGGGGTGTTATGTTCTGCAATGCTGGGACCTGTAGTGGCTGTCTAAATGAAATGCTAACACCGGGTGTTTGTAGCGAGACAAACGCTGCAGAGAGACAGCCACGGCGCACTGCAGAGAGACAGCGACTGCAGGTCCCAGCACCCCAGGTTGGTTTAGGTTGCACAGGGACCGCTGGCAGTTCTAGAGGCACTACAAGTCCCAGCATGGCATGATAATCACCACAGGTTGCTCTTGATAGTACTTCCCTTGTTACCACGTGTCTCCAGAACTGACAGCTGTCCCTCTACAACCCAAAGCAGCCTGTGTTGTGCGGTTCTGCATTGCTGGTACTTGTAGTGCCTCTCCAGAGCAACCTGTGGTGATTATCATGCCATGCTGGGACTTGTAGTGTCTCCAGAGCTGCCAGCTGTCCCTGTACAACCTAAACCAACCTGGGGTGTTGGGTTCTGCAATGCTGGGACCTGCAGTCGCTGTCCCTCAGCAGAGCGCCGTGGGTGTCCCGCTACAAACACCCGGTGTTAGCATTTAATTCAGACAGCCACAGCAGGTCCCAGCATTGCGGAACATAACACCCCAGGTTGGTTTGGGTTGTACAGGGACAGCTGGCATTTCTGGAGAAACTACAAGTCCCAGCATGGCATGTTAATCGCCACAGGCTGCCCTGCCTTGTATAGGGCAGTCCAAGGACAGCTGGCATCCTTAGAGGCACTACAAGTCCCAGCATTGCAGAACCGCACAGCACAGGTTGCTTTGGGTTGTAGAGGGACAGCTGGCGGTTCTGGAGACACGAGGTAACAAGGGAAGTATTAGTCTTGGAACGCAGAGCCCAGTGACCTTTATCTGACGGTGTCACTGCTCCGTAATATAGGGTGACCAGACATCCCCAGTTTCAGGGGACAGTCCCCTGATTGAGGACACTGTCCCCGGACCAAGTCTGTCCCTGGTTTTGTCCCGAGATTGGATTTATTAGGGGGCAGGGGCAATTTCAAAGATAATCAGTAAAGAATTAAAATAAAAAATATAGAATTACACACCCCCGCTCCACCGTGCCTACTAGCATAGGGGGGTGTATTTTCCCCATTATCTGTGCCCCTTTCTGATGATCATGTGCTGGTCGGAGCGGAGGGAATATTTCTTCGGGTGCATGCCCATTCAGCGTCGCTCGCATGTTGTTCTGCCTTGGCTCAAGTCCTGGCCAGCCACCTGCCTATCTCCTTGCCTTCCCTGGTGGAGTGATCTTCCTCCGCTCCCCACCCAGTAGTAGCCGGGGCCCGAAGAGTGAGACTTGAGAGGCTGTGGGCCGGGCAGAGAGTCGCTGATTGTTGCCATTACTAGTAAAGAAAAAAATATGTCGCCGGATTTCATTTTAAAAATCTGGTCACCTTACCGTAATATTGCAAATCGTTTGGAACGCATCGCGCGTGAAAAATTTCTCAGCGCAACACGACTTCCGGAGCGCTCTGTGACGGGGAGCGGAATGTGAGGAGACACCGGAGCAGAGAGCAATGTGCATGTATGAGAACACGGCCTGAATGTCCGGCAATGAAGAGACACCGATACCGGGGAGGAGATCCTGAGGTCCCAGATCATAGTTACATAGTTAGTCAGGTTGAAAAAAGACACAAGTCCATCCAGTTCAACCATAAAAAAAATAAACAAACAAAATAAAACACAGTACAATCCCATCCCCCCAGCTCCATACCCACAGTTGATCCAGAGGAAGGCAAAAAACCCCAGCAGAGCGATGATCCAATTTGCTACCGGAGGGGAAAAAATTCCTTCCTGATCCCCCGAGAGGCAATCGGATTTACCCCGGATCAACTTTACCTACAGAACTTAGTACTCAGTTATATTATGTGTATTTAGGAAAGAATCCAGGCCTTTCTTAAAGCAATCTACTGAGCTGACCAGAACCACCTCTGGAGGGAGTCTGTTCCACATTTTCACTCCTCTTACTGTGAAGAAACCTTTCTGTATTTGGAGGTGAAATCTCTTTTCCTCCAGACGTAAAGAGCGCCCCCTTGTCCTCAGCGTTGACCTTAAAGTGAATAACTCAACACCAAGTTCACTATATGGACCTCTTATATATTTGTACATGTTGATCATATCCCCCCTTATGCCGCGTACACACGATCATTTTTTGTGATGAAAAAAACGTCGTTTTCTGTGAAGTAAAAAACGAAGTTTTTGAAACGTCACTTTCAAAGACGATGTTGCCTACACACCAATCGCAAAAAACGACCGTGTGTACGCGGCATTATTCTCCTCTTCTCAGGAGAGAATAAATTCAGTTCCTCTAATCTTTCCTCATAGCTGAGCTCCTCCGTGCCTCCTAGTCAGTTTGGTTGCCCTTCTCTGCACTTTCTCCAGTTCTCCGATATCCTTTTTGAGAACTGGTGCCCAAAACTGGACTGCATATTCCAGATGCGGTCTTACTAATGATCAGCAAAAAAGTTCCATCGATGTTTACAGAGCGCGGCGACCTTCTTTATCAGGGGGACCGACAGAGACAGAGTGTGGGAATTCTCATATATATATATATATATATATATATATATATACACACAGTATACACAGAGACAGAGTGTGGGGATACAATATATATATATATATATATATATATATACACACACAGTATACACAGATGATTAATCACAAGGAGGAGGGTATGACGGGTGATTGATGTCTATAGAAGGACAGGAGCCCTGTACCATGGATAGGATATACACCTGACTTACCTGTGGGCTCTGATATGGAGAAAATTTCATGCTGGAGGCCGTGTGCTCAAGATGGAGACTGAGAAGCTGTTGGACTTCCTGGAACCAGATCTAAAATGGCTGAAAACCGGAAGTGAGACCGGAAGTGAGGTTTGGTACACGCCCACACTGCTATTTCCTGTATTTCTCTCAGAGAAACCGATTATTACAGGGGGCGCAGTACGGAGAGCAGACACCAGGTGGCGCTGTGTCCAAATAGCTGAAAAGTGTAAAACAACAGGAAGAGAAAGATAACGGTACTCTGCACACATATTAAAATTTGGATCATTTTGTTCCCACAAATAAAGATTTCTGCAAAAAAAACAAAAAACAAGACAGAAAATTTTGAAAAACGAATGCTTTTTTTTTTTGTTTCTGTTACAAAACTTTGTAAATAAGTACGTTTTTCTCCATCACGGATGGGCACAGATGGGGCGGCACGGATGGGCACAGATTAGGGTTGCCACCTCATCCCTTTAAAACAGAATACATATGAAATACACAGGTTCTGAGGCTAATTTATTGCAGATGAGGCACCAAGTGAATTTAATTACCACCTTAATCAGCCACAGAACCTGTGTAATTAAAATGTGTTCAGTTTTAAAGGGATGAGGTGGCAACCCTAGCACAGATGGGTGACATGGATGGGCACAGATGAGCAACACGGATGGGCATAGAGAGTAGCGGCACGGATGGCACAGATAGGCAGCACGGATGGGTGACAACAGATGGGCGACATGGATGGGCGACATGGATGGGCGACGCGGATGGGCACAGATGGGCGACACAGATAGGCGACACGGATGTACTGTAATATAATGTACTGATAGATACCAATCAGTGCCAAACAATGCCTGTCAATCTGTGATGCCCATTGTGGTCTAGGGTGGCATACCTGGTGGTGAGCATCCCTGGTGGTCTAGTGTGGGCATCCTCGGGGGGCCGTGCTGATAATTGATCAGCACAAACCCCCCCTGTCAGAGGAGCAGCCGATCGGCTCTCCTCTACTCGTGTCTGACAGGCGCGAGTGAGGAAAAGCCGATCGCCGGCTCTTCTTGTTTACATCATGTTCACCCGTGATTGGACACGACTGATCACGTGGTAAAGAGTCTCCGTCACACTGCAACAATGATCGCTGTAATGCGATACTGAGGACGTCACATGACGTCTGGTCAGGATATTGAAACCACTTTGCCGCCGTCATTTTGTAATAAGGCGGGCGGCAAGTGGCTAATAAAAAAAAAAAGAAGAAAAACAATTGGACGGTGAGCCGAGGCAGCTGTGGGAATGGAAATGGGGAAAAAGAACTTGGCATTGATAAGCACTGTATGCGACCAGTACATTGCCACTAGAGAAGTGAGACTACATAACACATAACTGAGATCTCTGGATGAGAATGTCTCCTTCCAATAAATGTGAAGGATCCGTACTTCTACATACCTACAGCACAGCGGCGGTGTGTCCATAAAGAGTGCAGGAGCGCCGCCCCCCTCTCCTGTCACTCGCCATGCATTGCATGAATCTATGGTCGCCGTCGCCACCCCCTATTCTAGGGTGACCACGTGTCCCGGATTGCCCGGGACTGTCCCACATTTTGCAGGTCTGTCCCAGGTACCTTCATTCCAGGAAAATACAGTGTCCCGGAATGAAACTGACTCAGACACCCCCCGGGGCCAATCTGATGCCCCCCAAATAGGCCGCCACATCACCGCTTTACTCACTGACAGTACTTGTCCTGACCGGGAATGCCTGGAGGAGCACAATCCCCGCCCCCTGCTTGTGATTGGGGAAATCCTAAATCCTGCCTCTTGTGTCCAATCACTGTGCTGTGATTCGTTACACCACAAGCTGATTTTTGGGAAGGGGGGGGGTGTCCCTGAATGGTGGTTTGGAAATGTGGTCACCCCACCCTATTCATGTGCCTTGTTGGGCGCCGGGCATATAAATTATGGAAGCGCCTGAGTAGAGCTGTCAGCCCTAATAGGCTTCCTGATTAGAGCCCTTTCACACTGAGGCGCTGCAAAAACGCCTTTATCGCTATTCCCGCGTTTTTAGGGCGCTAGCGGTAAAATGAACACAACGCCGCGGGCGTTTTAACAGAGTTTTTCCAGCGTTATTGAAGCGTGGGAAATTTCTGTCTCGCTGTTGTAGATGCTCTTTTTTTTTTTTGCTTGCGTGTTTACATTTTTGGGAGATCATGTGACTTTTCATACGGCTCAGAGTGGATTATAGGCGCTATTCAGGCGTTTTTACAGCGCTTTCTATTCATTTCAATGGAGAGGGGCGTTTGTGGAGCGTTTTTTTTTGTAGCGCCCAAAAGCTGCTCCAAAGATGCTGCTTGCAGGTCTTTTCTCAACGCCCCGCCAGCGCCACGCCTCAGTGTGAAAGGGTCCATTGAGGATTCAACACGGGGCGTGACCACGCATGGCCAGGTGAGGGAGTGAACTGGTGAGCTCCCGCCGTACCTCCACGAGCTCCGCTATGAGCTAATTGTTGCTTGCTCCGATCACCGGCTGCCTGTTGATCCCTTGCCGACATCCACGGCATTTGCGGTCCCCCCCTGGTTTTTCCTATCCTGGCTTTCCCCCGCTAGGAGAAACATACCTCTTGCTGGTACGCCGGAATGCCGCCCTGATACCTGAGATGGACGTGGGGCTGGAAGCCGTGACTCGTGACCCGGAACAGCTGCCGTAGAGACCCAGAGACCCAGGGACACGATACTGCGGGCGGCGGCTGCGGCTGGAATAGGAGCTGTGAATTGCTGCTGACAGGTCTGGCGGCGTGCTATCTATTTCTACTGTCTCCTCTCCACTCCTCACTCCTTGCTCCTCGCTCTCCCCCCTCCCGGAGGATTCCTGAAAGGCAACCTAGGAATCAGAAGCTAATCGCCAGAAGATAACACCTAAAGGTACTCTGCTGGATAGTGGAAGGGAGGGGGTGAATGTTATAAGAGGAGGCTAGAGAGGAACATTGACAGTTGTTATCAGTTTCTTTTTTTTCTCTGCCGTTCTTTTTTGTACAGCCGTAAGATAATAGGAAAAAAAAAAGAAAAGACACTTAAAGGGGGTCAGTGAATGGTATTATAACTACTTACTGGGAGGGGATAGAGATATAGGATACAGGACTCTTTGTGGATATTGTTAGAATCTTTGGATTATCTCAAAACCAGAGGGGATTGGGACTTGACTGTCTGTCTGAATTGCCTGAACTGAACTGCCTGTCTGAACTGAACTGTCCAAATTGAACCAGGCACACAGTGGCATACAGGGTATGTGAGGGATGCGATCTCTGAGACAGCGGGAGAGTCGCACCTCACGTAAAGCAGCAGGAATACAAACATCACAGTCATTAAAGACTCCTGCACCCAGACAAACTGAGCAACTGGAGATCTCCCGGTACTTCTCTATCCCACAAGGCACGGTACGACCCACTGGTCGCAAGAGCGAGTCACTGGGGGTTGAGTTGGAGACAGAAGGGGGTGACACTAGTGACACTAGTGGCTCCTTGGAGACAGTATCCCAACCCCCTATGGCAGTGAGAGCAGATGTAGAGACCCTGCAGACCACACCACAGAGCTCACGTATGTATAATATGTTGGCAGGATCCGCCACCCCCCCCCCCCTATCCGGGAAGACTTCAAAAATGAAATGGAGACTCTGAAAGCCCTAATTCAAGCACTCCCTACAAGGGCTGACATTACTGAACTAATTTCAAAAGTGGAGGAGGCTCACTCCAGGGACCTGGAGACTGTTAGAACTGAATTACAGGGCTTGGAGGTCCGCGTGGGAGAGGGGGAGGCTGGGTTAAAGACCCTAGAGCAACGTGTTGAGGCGATCGAGAATGAGAACCGTAACCAGATAGATGTCGCGGTGTCCCTGCAGCTACAGATAGAAGATCTCCAGGACAGGGAACGCCGTAATAATATACGTATACGCGGGGTCCCGGAAAGGGAAGGTCATGAAGATCTTCAGGCCGTGGCTCAAAACATTTTTCAAAGTCTTATGCAAGACACCAGTTCACCAAATTTTGAGATGGACAGAATTCATAGAGCCTTGGGCCCAAAATTGAAAGATAAGGGTCGCCCTCGGGATGTGATATGTCGATTACATTATTTTTCACATAGGGAGGCAATCCTACGGAAAGCATGGCAGGCCGGCTCAATAGAATTCGAGGGGACACAGCTTAAGATTTTACCGGACTTATCTGGGGCTACCCTTCAACGCAGGGCCCTACTTCGCCCAATATTAGATCGTGTAAGGGCATGGGGAGGGACATACAGATGGAGGTTCCCCATCTCCGTCCTCATTAAGAAAGCCTCACTTTCATTTTGGCTTCGCTCTAGAGCGGACCTCCCTGATTTGTTTCTATTTTTGGAAACAGAACCGTTTCCAGTCCCGAACTGGTTACAGTTAAATCCGAGATCTATAGACCTTAAGAATGTCTGACTTGTTTTTTTTTTCCTTTCCTCTCCGTTTTTTTTTTGTTTGTGTTTAAAGGGTTAAATGCAGCCCGGTCTGAATTGGAGCAAAGGATAATTTTTTTTTTTTTTTTTTTTATTTTACATATTTATTTATTTCTTGCTCCTAAACATTTTTTTTTTTTTTTTTTTTTTATAATATCTCTGATTATACTGGGGACCTTAGGATATTTTATTACGCTATATATACGGTGTTGTTTTGGATACCGGTGTTGCCCTTTCCCTGCGCCCCCCATTTAGGGGTCGCAGGAAACTGGGCAACAAGGTCTCAATAGGGGGATCTATTTAGCGCCCGGGGCAGTGCTACAGGGGGGGGGGATGGGATGGTAGGGGCAGGAAGGGCAGGGAAGGGTAGGGTAGGTTGTCGGGGAAGGAGGGACCAAGAGGACTCACTACTAGACTTACAGGCAGCAGCCTGCTTATTGTTTTTCTTTCACAGTGTTTTTGGGGGGAGAGGGGGGGCTTTGTTATTGTAGATCTGGGGGAGGGGGGTCAGGGAGGGGGGTATGTATGGGTTCACTCACTATTTATGGGAGGTCTCAGCTTCCAGGGGATAGGGGGGAGGTAGGGCTGGGAACGACACATTGTGCACCTTAGAGTAAGATGGGAGGGGAGGGAAGGGTAGGGTAGGCTAGGGGGGAAGGGAGGGGTTTAAGGGGACTCACTTATAGATTTACAGGCAGTAGCCTGCTTACGGTTTTTGTTCACAGCAATTTTGGGGGGGGGGGGCAGGGGTTTGCCATTACAGATTTTGGGAAGGGGGGTTAGGGAGGGGGGTATATATGGATTCACCTATCACTATATGGATGCTATTAGCATCTAGGGGGAACGGGGGGAGGTAGGGATGGGAACAACATATTGTGCGCGCAACCTACACTGACACTGGGATTGGGGGTGTTTTTTTTTTTTTTTTTTTCTTTTTCTCCCCTTGAATTATACTTCTTTACCTTTTTTTTTGTTTTGTTTTTTTTCCTCCACTGCAGCTACCTGCAGTGGTCAATGGGGTTCACACGGGCACCGCGAAGGCCTGGGAGGGCAAGGGGGAAGTTTGGGTTGGGGGGGCTAGACCCAACCCTTAGGGGTGGGTGTCGCAGTGGGATGGGGTGGGGGGTGTGCGGGAGGCACTGTGGTCGGGTACCACAAGATTACCACTCAAAGGGAAAGAGTCCCCAAAAGGTTTCAAGAGATTTTAAAATCGGTTATGAATCAGGGGACTCCCTGTTAAGAGACCTGTGATTGGGTTTGTTCATTTGGTATGATATAACAGAGGAAGTTTTACCCCCTGGTAGCCAGAATGACCTAGGGGCAATCAATTTAACTCAATTTAACTCAGAGCGAGTTCATGTTATGTTTTTTTTTTTTTTTTTGATAGAAGGAGCGTGTGGAGGCGGCGGGAGACCCCTCACCGGGGGAGGCGTGGGTCAATAACCCCGATTAGGCCATCACTCAGGGGGTTGGGTTTCTGAGTGACCAAAGCTTAGCTTTGGGATACCCTTGAGGAGGAGGAGGACAACTCAGTTCCTCTCTTCTCTGTCTTAGGGTACCAGTTTAGAGTAGGGATATAGAGGGCTGGGGGGGGGGGGGGGGGCGGGGGTTTGTTGGGTGGGTTTTTTTTTTTTTTTTTTTTCCCTCTCCTTTTTTGCTTCTCCTTCTCTTCTCCTCGCCTGCAGGGTCCGGGTGCTTGGGTCCCACATAGGAAGCGGAGGAGCGCCCAGAAATGGACGCCCTTTCAGTAATTTCAATCAATGCTAAGGGACTAAATATACCGGAAAAGAGACGTATCTTACTGCAGGACTTAAAAAAAAGAGGCAGAAACATAGCTATGATACAGGAAACACATTTTAGAAAAGGGGGGCTCCCCTTTCTTAGGAACCGATACTTCCCGACAGTATATCATGCAATGAATCCTACGGTAAAAAAGGGGGGAGTATCAATACTTATATCTTCTAATACGCCATGGTCCTTAAAAGACTCCCTGGTTGATACCGAGGGGCAGTATTTAGCGGTAAAGGGGACGATGAGAGGAGCGATATTTACGTTTGCTACCTTCTACGCCCCCAATCTACAACAGGACCAGTTTCTGAGGAACTTCCTGGACAGGTTAACAGGATTCCAAGAAGGTCAGCTGATTATGGGAGGGGACTTAAATGTCCCTCTGGACCCCAATTTGGACACGTCAACAGGTGCTTCTTCAGTTGCGAGGGGCACCCGGAAACGAATCCGACAGCTGCTACAACAAGAGACACTGATAGATATATGGAGAATGATGCACCCGGGAGAGCGAGATTACTCCTTCTACTCTATCCCGCACAAGGTATATTCACGCATTGATTATTATTTTGTGCCGCATAGCCAGCTACACGCAGTTATAGAAGTTGGAATAGGTGAAATTTCTTGGTCTGACCATGCCCCAATCCTTCTAGAATATAAAATAGGAGACTCCAGGCCTTTGGGCCAGGGGGGCTGGAGACTAAATGAGAGATTGCTACAGGATGAGGTGGTGCTGGAAGATGTCCAGAGGGAGTTAAAATGGTACTTTGAAACTAATGACACCCCAGAATGTAATCTGGGGGTAGTATGGGAGGCCCATAAGGCAGTCATAAGGGGAGTCTTGATGAAACATGGCGCAAGGGTTAAAAGAGACAGGGAGCGGAATATAACAACCCTTATGATGAAGATTACAAACCTAGAAATGAAACATAAACAGAGACCTAACCCAGAAGTAGAGAGAGAGCTTATGACGGCACGTAGACAAATTACCGAACTGCTTTTACACAGTGCAAGAAGGGCGATACAAAACGGCAAAAGACAGAACTATGAATATGGTAACAAATGTGGGAAGCAACTAGCGAACTCACTGAGGGAACAATATACTAAGACTTATATTCCTATGATTAAGGGGTCAGGAGGCGAAGAACACATGCTACCCAGAGAAATTGCACAGAGATTTAGTGACTTTTATAGTACTTTATATAATCTGCAAACAAACCCCCAACAACAACATGAGACAATGGGTAATTATATAGAAACCTCAGGTATTCCGACCCTAACAGTAGAAATGAGTCAAGAAATGGAAAAACCTATAACTTTAGAGGAACTACAGGAGGCAGTGAAAAGGGGGAAAGGAGGGAAATCACCGGGAACAGATGGATTCACCATTGCTTACTATAGACTCTTTCTCCCTGTTCTAGGCCCCTTTATGGTCAGAATGTTTAACGGTCTGGGTGATACATGTTCCTTTCACATTGAAACTCTGAAAGCGGTAATCGCGGTCATACCTAAGGAAGGTAAAGACCCTTCTCAATGTGGGAGCTATAGACCCATTTCTTTACTCAATGAAGATCTGAAGCTTTTCGCAAAAATCTTAGCGGCACGTATACAACAATATATACCCAGGCTTATTCACAAAGATCAGGTGGGGTTTGTCCAGATGCGTGAAGCTAGTGACAATACGATTAAGACCCTGAACTTGATCCATTTGGCTGACTCTTCCCGAACCCCATGTGTCTTCCTCGGTACCGATGCCGAGAAAGCTTTTGATCGGATAAACTGGCAATTTATGTTTATGGTTCTAAGACACATGGGGTTCGGCAACAAGATGCTACAATGGATCACAAGTAACTATACTCATCCAACGGCACAGGTTAGAGTGAATGGAATAGTGTCTCCTCCCTTTAAATTGTCTAACGGGACAAGACAGGGGTGCCCGTTATCCCCTTTTTTGTTCGCGCTATCTGTAGAACCTCTATTAAGCAGGATTCGACTGAATCCAGATATTAAAGGAGTGTCTGTTGGAGATGCAGAATATAAGATCTCTGCTTTCGCAGACGACATGATGTACTCTTTGACGAGCCCGATGGAATCCCTTCTTAAGTTGCTACAGGAATTACAATTATATGGAGACCTATCAAACTTTAAGATAAATTATGACAAGTCAGAAGCAATGGGAGTAGCGATCCCGGAAGAGGACCTGCGGTCCTTGAAAACCAAACACAGATTTAAATGGTCTGACCAGTCACTTACATACCTGGGCACCTCCATTCCGGCAGACCTGTCACAGGTTTTCAAACTTAATTTTGTGCCACTATTGGCGAAAACACGGGTCCTCCTGGATAGCTGGAGGAGGGGGTTCCATTCTTGGTTCGGGAGAGTCAATGTCGTCAAAATGAGCATATTACCGAAATTTTTGTATCTTTTCCAGACACTCCCCATCGCCATACCAAAATCCTTTTTTAACCAGACGCAGATTCTTTTTAATAAGTTTATTTGGGCTAATAAATCCCCAAGAATTAAGAGGCGCATATTATCTCTACCAAAACGAGACGGAGGCGTGGCGGCTCCAGATATTCATCGGTACTATCAGGCGGCCATTCTGATCCGCCTGATAGATTGGAGGAGACATGGGGGCGAGAAAATATGGCCAAGTTTGGAGCAAGCTCAGTGCAGCAGTATACTCCACCTGGCAGCATGGTGTTACAGAGACCTGCCGATAACTATCAAGAAACACCCACTGATAGGCCCAACATTGAAAGTTGCTTACGGGCTATTTGTGAAAGGGACATTGTCCACTCTGGATTCACCACTTTACCCAATTCTGGGGAACCCCCAATTCATACCAGGATTGATGAAGGGGCCTTTCAGTGGGTTAATAGATCAGGGTCTGGTACAGGCATCTAATTTTGTTAAAGAGGGCTCATGGCACACTATGCAGGAGATGGTAACGGGTGGGGTCCCCTACCAACTGGACATTTGGAGGGCATTACAACTACGGCACTTCTTGGACACTTTGAAACCCCCTATAAGATATGGGCGTAAACTAACAAGATTTGAGGGATATTGTAGTGGGAGTGGAGTGCTTCGCCACGCACTCTCAAGAATTAACAAATTATTAAATGTACCGAAGGAGGACTCTCAAACCCCTTTTTTTAATAGGTGGGAGGTGGAGCTGGGAAGACCCTTTACGGAAGAACAAAAGAACAAAATACTCCGGAATATATTTGAATCATCAGTCTGTGTGAAGACACAGGAGATGAATTACAAGATACTAACTCAGTGGTATCGTACTCCGGTAGTATTAAAAAAGTGCTACCCAGACATCTCGGATAGATGCTGGAGGTGCGGAAAGAAAGAAGGAACGTTATTACACATTCTATGGTTCTGCCCAAAGATTTTAAGCTTCTGGGCAAAGGTTCAGGGAATAGTGCAGAAATTTAGCAAAGAAAAATTACCAGACCAATGGTCTTACTACTTACTACAGGACTCTGAGCTCTCTGTAAAATGTTATAGGAAATCTATGGTTTGCCATCTTCTTAATGCTGCCCGTGCCTGTATCCCAGGGATGTGGAAACAGACACAACCTCCAACAGTAAAGATGTGGCTCAATAGAGTAGAGGATACGAATAGAATGGAGGACCTTGTGTGGTCCTCCAGACAGAAACGTAAGGTGTACCTTGATACGTGGACTGAATGGAACACGTTCAGATACTCAGAAGAAGGAAGGATCTTGATGGATGCGTAGTTGTGTGATATGGGAGGGACCCGGCGCTGTGGACGAGGAGGAGGAGGGGGGATGGACAGAGGAGGGGGCTCCCCATCCCCCTTTTTTCTTTTTTTTTTTTTTTTTTTTTTCTCTTTTTTTTTTTTTTTTTTGGGGGGGGGGGGGATTATATTTTTGGCTTAGTTTGTTTTGAGGGAGGATGATCTGGAATGACAATGCAGAGAGTGATGTCATAGGGGGTGGCCCAACTGCCCCTCCCTGCAGGGGACACGTGGATCCCCAGGTGGAGGAGAGGTTCACTGGCCTGACATAGCAAGGGGAAGGCACCCACAGATTTGAAAGGCAATTAGAACTATGGAGGATGAATCGTAGTTTGAGAGAGAAGTGATACGATATGTTTTGGGAAATATTTCCCTTTTATCTTTGTTTAAATGATTTGATTTTGTACTATGTGGGTATTTCTTTTCCTTTTTCTTTTTATATATTTGTATGTTGAAATGACTTTATGGCCAGAGGGATGACCCTATATATGTATATCACTATGCTTGTTTGGAAAATAATAAAAGAAGAAAATTGGCACGTCGAAAGGGTCCATTGAGATGCATGGAGAGCGTTTTATGAGCGTTTTAGTAGCGATATTTTTAACGCTAAAGCGCTGTAAAAATGCTCCAGTGTGAAAGGGGTCTTAGAGCCGTGGGCTCTAACAGGCTTCTAAAAGGGTAAGCAGCGGGCTCCACGATGTGCGTTCGCTGCGTACTCAGTGTTACGTTAGGGGAGGTTCCCTAACACTGACCCGCCTCTCAGCCAATTAGGTTGCCGTGTATGTTACCGGTAACCTGATAGGCTGAAATGACAGGGGCTGTGATTGGATGCCTCCTATCAGGCGTCCAATCATAGCAGAGACAGGAAGAGAGGACGGGGCCCCACCGAGAAAGGTAAGTGCCAGAGCGGGGGATGCACAGTAGGGGGAGGTGATGGGCACACTGGCGGCAGTTGATGGGCACAGTGGCGGCAATTTGGGTACAGTGGCTGCATTTGATGGGCAAAGTGGCAAAGTTTGATGGGCACACTGGGTGCATTTGATGGGCACAGTGGCTATGTTTGATTTTTTTTTCAGTCTGTTTGCGCCCCCTCAAAAATGTTGAGCACCAGCCGCCGCTGCTACAGCCCAACACAAGTTTTTGATGGTGGCAGTAGGTCAACTTCTTTATATATTCATCTCCCTGTCATTCAGGATAAGAGTTTCACCCCCGGGGTATTTTCCAAGGTACTGTTGGCACTAATCGCCCAGTAGAGGAAATTTTTCCATCATACTTACCTGTAAAATCCTTTACTTGGAGTACATCACGGGACCGGCGGCGGCTGGTACTCAAATTTTTTAGGGGGGGGGGGGGGGGGCAAACAAACTGAAAAAAAAAGAATTGCCAATTGCCATCAGTGTGCCCATCAATTGCTGCCACTGTGCCCATCAATTGCCACCACTGTGACCATCAATTGCCACCACTGTGACCATCAATTGCCGCCACTGTGACCATCAATTGCCGCCACTGTGACCATCAATTGCTGCCACTGTGACCATCAATTGCTGCCACTGTGACCATCAATTGCCACCACTGTGACCATCAATTGCCGCCCCTGTGACCATCAATTGCCGCCACTGTGACCATCAATTGCCACCATTGTGACCATCAATTGCCGCCACTGTGCCCATCAACTGCCGCCACTGTGCCCATCAACTGCCGCCACTGTGCCCATCAATTGCCACCACTGTGCCCATCAATTGCCGCCACTGTGCCCATCAATTGCCGCCACTGTGTCCATCAATTGCCGCCACTGTGACCATCAATTGCCACCACTGTGCCCATCAATTGCCGCCACTGTGCCCATCAATTGCTGCCAGTGTGAATCCCCTACCCGCCCGGCACTTACCTGTCTCGGTGGGGCAGCGGGTCACGGCGGTGTCCTCCACGCTCCTCAATGTCTTCTTCTGTTCTCTCTTCCTGTCCTCTGCTATGATTGGACGCCAATTGGCTAAAACGACAGGGGCTGTGATTGGATGCCTATCAGGTGACATGTTACAGATCTGAGCACCTGATTGGCTGAGAGGCGTTTTCAGTGTTAGGAAATATTATTTCACTTTCCTAACACAACGCTGAGTGAACTGCAGGCGCCCAGCATGGTGCCCACTGTTCACCTTTTTGGACGCCTATTACAGCCTACAGCTCCAATCAGGCGCTTCCAAAAAATACCCCACTGCTGTCATTCAGGGGCCCGGCATCCGAAAATGGGTCAGGCACATGAATAGAGGGTGGCAGTGGCGACCTTCTAAGAATAATGCAATGCATGAATCTATCTATTGTGATAGAGGAGAGGGGTCGGTGCCCGTTTGCGCCTTATGGATACACCGCCACTGCGCGGGACACAGAGCAACCATAATAATGACTATATGGGTTATATGCCACCTATAGGTGAATGGACACTGGTGACACAGATAGTCCAACAGGAAGTCCCCCTATATAACCCCTCCTACACAGGAAGTCCACCCCTATAGAACCCCTCCTACACAGGAAGTCCCCCCTATATAACCCCTCCTACACAGGAAGTCCACCCCTATATAACTTCTCCTACACAGGAAGTCCCCCCTATATAACCCCTCCTACACAGGAAGTCACCCTATATAACCCCTCCTACACAGGAAGTCCATCTATATGACCCCTCCTACACAGGAAGTCCCCCCTATATAGCCCCTCCTACACAGGAAGTCACCCTATATAACCCCTCCTACACAGGAAGTCCCCCCTATATAACCCCTCCTACACAGGAAGTCCCCCCATATAACCCCTCCTACACAGGAAGTCCCCCCCTATATAACCCCTCCTACACAGGAAGTCCCCCCCTATATAACCCCTCCTACACAGGAAGTCCCCCCCATATAACCCCTCCTACACAGGAAGTCCCCCTATATAACCCCTTCTACATAGCAAGGACCTCAGTTTTGTAGCAAAGCAATGAATGTCCCCAAAAAATAGGAGGGGCCTCTGTGTCATGTGATGTGCTCCACGAAATGGAATTTACAGGTAAGTATGATGGAAAATCCACATTTCTTTATTGTACATCACGGGACACAGAGCAGCATAATAATGACTATATGGGAGGTCCTAATGCAATGGGAGGGGAGGAGCCACAATCACAGGAACTGCCACCTGAGAAGCCGATCATCACCTGAACCAGGAAGTGCCGGGAAACGTCTCTCCTCACTTCACACTGACAGGAAGAGCCAATCATTATCAGAGGGGGGTCTGCACTGATAATCAGCACCGCCCCCATAACAAAGGTGCCAATTCCTGTCTTCCATGTACAGTAGTGATCCATCCTTCCTGTCTTCCATGTGCCGTAGTGATCCATCCTTCCTGACTTCCATGTCCAGTAGTGATCCATCCTTCCTGTCTTCCATGTCCGGTAGTGATCCATCCTTCCTGTCTTCCATGTCCGGTAGTGATCCATCCTTCCTGTCTTCCATGTCCGGCAGTGATCCATCCTTCCTGTCTTCCATGTGCCGTAGTGATCCATCCTTCCTGACTTCCATGTCCAGTAGTGATGCATCCTTCCTGTCTTCCATGTCCGGTAGTGATCCATCCTTCCTGTCTTCCATGTCCAGTAGTGATCCATCCTTCCTGTCTTCCATGTCCGGTAGTGATCCATCCTTCCTGACTTCCATGTCCAGTAGTGATCCATCCTTCCTGTCTTCCATGTCCGGTAGTGATCTATCCTTCCTGTCTTCCATGTCCGGTAGTGATCCATCTTTCCTGTCTTCCATGTCCAGTAGTGATCCATCCTTCCTGTCTTCCATGTCCGGTAGTGATCCATCCTTCCTGTCTTCCATGTCCGGTAGTGATCCATCTTTCCTGTCTTCCATGTCCAGTAGTGATCCATCCTTCCTGTCTTCCATGTCCAGTAGTGATCCATCCTTCCTGTCTTCCATGTCCAGTAGTGATCCATCCTTCCTGTCTTCCATGTGCCGTAGTGATCCATCCTTCCTGTCTTCCATGTACAGTAGTGATCCATCCTTCCTGTCTTCCATGTGCAGTAGTGATCCATCCTTCCTGTCTTCCATGTGCGGTAGTGATCCACTGGTTTGGGTGCCTATTAAAGCCTATGGTTCTAATCAGGTGCTTCCAAAAAACACCCCCGCCGCTGTAATTCGGGTGTCCGGCGCACGAAAAAAGGGGCGGACACCTGAATAGGCCCTGGGGGGGGGGGGGGGGGGGTCAGCGGGAACCATAGATGATTCATGCAATGGTGATAGAGGGATGCAGGAGAGAGAGGGTGACCCACCGCCACTGGCCCCACACATATAAAGCTACCAGAATCCCCCCTCCGTGTTCCTGAATATGAACTCCACCAGCCCTTAATATACCTGTGTAGCGCCCCCTTGTGTTTAGCACGGGTATTAAAGAAAAGAATAGTTGATTGGGAGAGTTACTTTGCTCTCCATGGTGATTGTTGAGTTACTGGCCCGTCTTACTCTGGGAAGGTCCACCGGCTCGGACTGCATTCTGGGGATGTAAGTCCATCCTTGGCCAGGAGGGGGAGCCGGAGGGATTCCTGGCAGATTGAGTCTTCCACAACAGCCAATTGGAGAGTTTTCCTCCCGCTGGGCATGCTGGGGAGGGGTGTATCTGGAAGGGAGGTCAGGTGTTCGGGGTTCTTTGGCGTTCCCTGCGGGGGGTCCCGGAGTCGCGGTGCGGCACCCACCTTTAGGGTGTGCGCACCCAGGGACCCCGCCGGTGCGGCCCTTCTGGCCAATATCCGGGCCCTGCTGAGTCTCGGTCGGAGACGAATCTGAGGGGGACCCCGGTGGATGGCTGGGTTCCTGAATGTCGCCGGGAGGATCCGGTACTAGAGCCATAGACAGGTACTCTTTGCTGTCACATGGTGCCGGACGCACAGGAAATAGCTGGGGGGATTTGCTCTGTTCGGGTGTCGGCAAATTATTCAGATTACATTGGCTTGTGGCAGAGGCCTAGAGCCGGGTCAGAGAGAGAGACCCCCCCCCCCTGGCCTGCGTTGTGACGGTGACACGTGTGAATTGGCGCTGTCTGCGACTGAGTTGCGCTGTGTGCTTATCCAGGCCTGACATCAAGAATCTCTACCTCTTATTCATCAACCTGTCCTTCTTCATCGAGTTGATGTTCGGCTATGTTGGCCTGGAATTAAAGCATGAGAAAATCTTTATTGCCTGTCTGGACATTCAAGTTATTGAAAAGTGTTCTGGTGCCTCCCTAGACCAAGCAAGGGGTGACATCAACATGCCGGTCCCATCATCAATCCAGCGGCTCCTTCGGGGGTGAGCGCTACACCTGATATACAGGAACTTCTAAGGACACGTGTAGTGCACAGAATATTTCCCTTTAGTAAATCATCCCCCATTGTATATAAAGGAGGGAGATCTTCATCAATGGACACATTTCTTCTAAATAATGAGAAGTCATCACAGGAAGATTGAATCTCCGAGCTACAAGAAAATGGAGGACACCCCCTCCCCTCTCTGAGCTACAAGAAGATGGAGGACACCCCTCCCCTCCCCTCTCTGAGCTACAAGAAAATGGAAGACACCCCCTCCCCTCTCTGAGCTACAAGAAAATGGAAGACACCCCCCCTCCTCTCTGAGCTACAAGAAAATGGAGGACACCCCCTCCCCTCTCTGAGCTACAAGAAGATGGAGGACACCCCTCCCCTCCCCTCTCTGAGCTACAAGAAAATGGAAGACACCCCCCCCCCTCCTCTCTGAGCTACAAGAAAATGGAAGACACCCCCCCCCCTCCTCTCTGAGCTACAAGAAAATGGAGGACACTCCCTCCCCTCTCTGAGCTACAAGAAAATGGAGGACAACCCCCCCCCTCTTCTCTGAGCTACAAGAAAATGGAGGACACTCCCTCCCCTCTCTGAGCTACAAGAAAATGGAGGACAACCCCCCCCTCTTCTCTGAGCTACGAGAAAATGGAGGACAACCCCCCCCCCCCTCTTCTCTGAGCTACAAGAAAATGGAGGACAACCCCCTCCTCTTCTCTGAGCTACAAGAAAATGGAGGACAACCCCCCTCTTCTCTGAGCTACAAGAAAATGGAGGACACCCCCTCCCCTCTCTGAGCTACAAGAAAATGGAGGACAACCCCCCTCTTCTCTCTGAGCTACAAGAAAATGGAGGACAACCCCCTCCCCCTCTCTGAGCTACAAGAAAATGAAGGACAACCCCCCTCCTCTTCTCTGAGCTACAACTACAAGAAGATGGAGGACAACCCCCCTCCTCTTCTCTGAGCTACACTCCTCTGCCATGGATACAGTCAAGTTGTTTTACTGAAGGCAAATCCACTGTTTACTACAAGTGCGCTTGTAATTGCAGTCGCTGTAGCTCTGAGGGGGACATACAAGGAAAAAACAAACAGCATTTTTGCTTGTACATGATTGGATGATAGAAAACCACAGAGCTTCCCCTCAGATTTACAGAGCTATAACTTCTAAGGGGACGTGTAGTGCACAGAATATTTTCCTTTAGTAAATCAACCGCCTTGTATTTAAAGGAGGAAGATCTTCATCACTGGACACATTTCTTCTAACCAATGAGAAATCATTACAGGAAGATTGAATCTCTGAGCTACAAGAAAATGGAGGACACCCCTCCCCCTTTCTGAGCTACAAGAAAATGGAGGACACCCCTCCCCCTTTCTGAGCTACAAGAAAATGGAGGACACCCCCCTCCCCTCTCTGAGCTACAAGAAAATGGAGGACACCCCTCCCCCTCTCTGAGCTACAAGAAAATGGAGAACACCCCTCCCCCTTTCTGAGCTACAAGAAAATGGAGGACACCCCTCCCCTCTCTGAGCTACAAGAAAATGGAGGACACCCCTCCCCTCTCTGAGCTACAAGAAAATGGAGGACACCCCTCCCCTCTCTGAGCTACAAGAAAATGGAGGACACCCCTCCCCCTCTCTGAGCTACAAGAAAATGGAGGACACCCCTCCCCCTCTCTGAGTTACAAGAAAATGGAGGACACTCCTCCCCTTGTTGAGCTATAATAAAATGGAGGAAGACCTTCTCCCTCGTCTCACATGACTCTGCAGTCAGACAGACAAGACGTTGAAGGAGAAACTCCTGGAGAGATGAGGTAATGGGGGGGGGGGGGGGGGAGTACAGGGGGCAGCAATGTGGGGTCACTATGACATAGGGTGACCAGACATCCCCAGTTTCAGGGGACAGTCCCCTGATTGAGGACACGTCTGTGCCCAGATTGGATTAAATAGGGGGCGGGGCAATTTCAAAGGCAGTCAGTGCAGAATTAAAATAAAATAAAAAATAGAATGACACCCCCCCCCCCCCGCTCTATCGTGCCTTCTAGCATAGGGGGGTTGTATCTGTGCCCCTTTCTGATGATCATGTGCTGGTCGGAGCGGAGGGAATATCTCTTCAGTTTCGGGCGCATGCCCATCAGGCTTCGCTCGCATGTTCTTCTGCCTTGGCTCAAATCGAAAATTCATATTCAATCCAAATTGAATTTTGGGCACAAAATGTGAACTAACGGGCTACAAACAAACTCGGCACAGCACAGGGATGGTGGGAGCCCCTCATGATGAGCACAGGGATGGTGGGGGCCCCTCATGATGAGCACAGGGATGGTGGGGGCCCCTCATGATGAGCACAGGGATGGTGGGGGCCCCTTCATAATGAGCACAGGGATGGTGGGGGCCCTTCATAATGAGCACAGGGATGGTGGGGGCCCCTCATAATGAGCATAGGGATGGTGGGAGCCCCTCATAATGAGCATAGGGATGGTGGGAGCCCCTCATAATGAGCACAGGGATGGTGGGAGCCCCTCATAATGAGCACAGGGATGGTGGGAGCCCCTTGTAATGAGCACAGGGATGGTGGGGGGCCCTTCATAATGAGCACAGGGATGGTGGGGGGCCCTTCATAATGAGCACAGGGATGGTGGGAGCCCCTCATAATGAGCACAGGGATGGTGGGAGCCCCTCATAATGAGCACAGGGATGGTGGGAGCCCCTCATAATGAGCACAGGGATGGTGGGAGCCCCTGGTAATGAGCACAGGGATGGTGGGGGGCCCTTCATAATGAGCACAGGGATGGTGGGGGGCCCTTCATAATGAGCACAGGGATGGTGGGGGGCCCTTCATAATGAGCACAGGGATGGTGGGGGGGCCCTTCATAATGAGCACAGGGATGGTGGGAGCCCCTCATAATGAGCACAGGGATGGTGGGGGCCCCTCATAATGAGCACAGCATAGGGATGGTGGGAGCCCCTCATAATGAGCACAGGGATGGTGGGAGCCCCTTGTAATGAGCACAGGGATGGTGGGAGCCCCTGGTAATGAGCACAGGGATGGTGGGAGCCCCTTGTAATGAGCACAGGGATGGTGGGAGCCCCTGCTAATGAGCACAGGGATGGTGGGAGCCCCTGGTAATGAGCACAGGGATGGTGGGAGCCCCTCATAATGAGCACAGGGATGGTGGGAGCCCCTGGTAATGAGCACAGGGATGGTGGGAGCCCCTCATAATGAGCACAGGGATGGTGGGGGCCCTTCATAATGAGCACAGGGATGGTGGGGGCCCCTCATAATGAGCACAGGGATGGTGGGAGCCCCTCATAATGAGCACAGGGATGGTGGGGGCCCCTCATAATGAGCACAGCATAGGGATGGTGGGAGCCCCTCATAATGAGCACAGGAATGGTGGGAGCCCCTTGTAATGAGCACAGGGATGGTGGGAGCCCCTTGTAATGAGCACAGGGATGGTGGGAGCCCCTTGTAATGAGCACAGGGATGGTGGGAGCCCCTTGTAATGAGCACAGGGATGGTGGGAGCCCCTTGTAATGAGCACAGGGATGGTGGGAGCCCCTTGTAATGAGCACAGGGATGGTGGGAGCCCCTTGTAATGAGCACAGGGATGGTGGGAGCCCCTGGTAATGAGCACAGGGATGGTGGGAGCCCCTGGTAATGAGCACAGGGATGGTGGGAGACCCTCGTAAAAAGTGATATTCCCCACTCTGCTCCATCGCTTGACCGCACCACCTTTCATAGTCCTTGATCGAGAGTTGGGTGGATGTGGATGACCATATGGCAGGGTTGGACTGGGACAAAAATTTGGCCCTGGACTTCATCCAGACTGGCCCACTTTGACAGGTCTCTCCCATGGCGGCAGGACAACTCCCACACCCCCCCCCTGGCCACCTAAGCCCCCTCTCCCCCTTCACTAGCCACTAGCCGTTCTACTTTATTAGAGTACACAGCGAGAGCCAATCAACGGGCGCAGCGCGACACGCGCATGCCCCGTAGGGAACCGGGCAGTGAAGCCGCAGCGCTTCACTTCCTGGTTCCCTCGCCGTGGATGGAGGGGGGAGCAGCAGAGAGACGAGCGAACGCTCCTCCTCTGCTGCGGACGCCGCTGGACTCCAGGACAGGTAAGGATCCTATTTTTTAAAGTCAGCAGCTGCAGTATTTGTTGCTGCTGGATTTTAAAAAACATTTTTAATGGGCCATCCGCTTTAATCCCTAGATAGGGGATTGCTATTTCTTTCCATCTGAACCGAAAGTTGTCTTTAAGCGTTGCTGGTAAGTTGACATTTAGGCCCCTTTCACACTGAGTTTTTCTGGCGGTACAGCGCTAAAAATAGCGCTGCTATACCGCCTGAAAAACTCCCGCCCAGCCTTCTCAATGTGCAAGCCCGAGGGCTTTTACACTGAGGCGATGCGCTGGCGGGAGAGAAAAAATCTCCTGCCACCCGTTTCCCTGGTTACTTCACCATACCTGTATTATTGATTGTACATCCTTGAGGGTCACCTTCACCCTCGACGCTAGATAGCGATCAATAACGATACCTGAATCGTACTTCTTGAGGTCATCTTCTTAATACCATACCCTCTGGCATCCGTCCGTTTACAGACGACGGACTTTGGCATGCTGCACCACTCCGATTGTTTTTACTGTTTTGATTGATTGCACTACTCTTGCTATTGTTACTGTTTTTGTTACACTGCGGCTGCGTCCGCGAATATTCACTTTCTGTGCCGTATTCTGTTATTGCATTGTAATCCCTGTTCTCTATATAATCCTTCAATAAATACTTTTAAAAACAAAGAATCTCCTGCCAGCAGCATCTTTGGAGCGGTGAGAGGAGCGGTATGTATACCACTCCTTCCCATTTAAAACAATGGGAAACCGCTGCGGAGGCGCATTGCATTGGTGGTATTAACCCTTTATCGGTCGCTAGCGGGGGTTAATACTGCACCGCTAGCGGCCGAAATCCGCGGCAATTCCGACGGTATGGCGCCGCCATTTTTAGCGGCGCTATACCGCCACTGCGCCTCCCGCCCCAGTGTGAAAGGGGCCTTGGTGCTAGGGGTTTTGAATAGTTAACCTTGAGTTCAGATACTCTGCCAAAGTCATCAAGAACCCTGCATATATTTGGTAGCGATGTAAGGGGTGAGGTGATAAAGAGTAATCGTCTGCAAAGAGAACGCATTTGTGCGTTTGTGGCCTCTCTCTCTCTCACGAACGCTCGAACATGAGTTTGACTCGAATACGAAGCTCATCCCTAAATGTCGGAGCAAATACTGTGTGATATAAAAAATTATAATGATCACCATTTTATTCTCTAGGGTCTCTGCTAAAAGTAAAATGTATAATGTATAAAGTAATTTTCTAGCAAAACGTACTGATTTAAACTTGTAAACAAAAAGTGCCAAAAAAAGCCTGGGGGGGGGGGGGGGGGGGATAGTTAAAAGAGGGAGGGGTTCTCCTTTGGTTCTAGTGAATGAGAAGCACATGAAACTGAATGACACCAAATGCGAGTCCCCCCTCCCCCTCTCTCTGTGTTTGTAGTCAGCATGGCTCCAGGATGTCTGTGGGGGAGGGGCCCCTGTGAGGAAGCTGGCTCACAATGTGATTGGAATCTTCCCAGATCCGTAGTGCAGACACAGAACGTCCCTCACACCTCTCAGCCAGGACAAGAAGCTTCCATCGGGGACACGGAGGAGAACTTTCCCCTGATTGGGGACACTTGTGAGCCGGAGTAAGAGAAGCCGAGAGTTGGGAGAGATTTCCCCCTTCATGTCCAGTCACCGTGCTGGGAGGAGTCAAAAGTCACCCGACCATAGAAGAGGAGCCAGGAGGGACCATCCGAGAGGACCCCAACTATAGAAGACTCATCAGAGGAGCCAAGAGGGACCATCCGAGAGGACCCCAACCATAGAAGACTTACCAGAGGAGCCAAGAGGGACCATCCGAGAGGGCCCCAACCATAGAAGACTCACCAGAGGAGCCGAGAGGGACCATCCGAGAGGACCCCAACCATAGAAGACTCATCAGAGGAGCCGAGAGGGACCATCCGAGAGGACCCCAACCATAGAAGACTCATCAGAGGAGCCGAGAGGGACAATCCGAGAGGACCCCAACCATAGAAGACTCATCAGAGGAGCCGAGAGGGACAATCCGAGAGGACCCCAACCATAGAAGACTCATCAGAGGAGCCGAGAGGGACAATCCGAGAGGACCCCAACCATAGAAGACTCATCAGAGGAGCTTCACATCAACCTGCAGACCAGGACACCATCAGCAAGGTAGTCATCTCCCACTGAGTATCACTATCTCCCCCCCCATACCCTCGCTATCTCCTACCATATATCTCCCCTCATACCCCGCTATTTTCCCCATTCACCCCTCCCCCACTGCCTCCTTGTCTACCACTCTGAGCACCAATGCCTCCTTTCTCTCGTCTGCAATTCTAATAAATGTATGGGTTCATCTAGTTGAGATGTATCTTCACTACTGAGGGAGGGGAGTTCACAATCTTCGAGGAAGCTTCTTATTATGTCTTTTTTCGAGCCCGTAACATGTTGGGGTCTGTGTTGGTCAGGTAGATTATAGAGTTTGTCATAAAACTTGGAAAAAAGCTCGGCTATTATCCCTGAGTCATGTCGCAGGACTCCTTCTCTGTCTTTGATGGCGTGAACGTGGTGGGCTGTTTGAGCATCTTTGAGGGCCCTAGCGAGTAATTTTCCGCTTTTATCTCCTTGCTCATTGAAGAAGAGGGATTTTTTAGTTTTCATGTCTAATACTTGTTTCAGGGATGATCTACATTTTACTAAGTCCTCTTCTACTTCAATCGACAGGGACTGTTTGTGTAGAGTTTCTAAGCTGGCTATCTGACATGATAAATTTGCAATTTCCTTTTCCCTGTCCCTTTTTCTCCTGGAGCCCCATTTCATCAACACTCCTCTGACCACACTCTTGTGAGCCTCCCAGTTATTAAGGGGGTTCGTTTCAGCATCAAGATTATTTTCAAAGTACGTTGTGATCGTCTGATGAATGTCATCTTTGATCACCTGGTCAGTGAGTAGCGATGCATTAAGCCTCCAGTTGAAAGTGGTCCGTTTGGGCGGATCGAACTGTAAGGAGAGGGCAGTAGGGGCATGATCTGAAAGGGTGATGATGCCTATGTCAGCTCTTAGAATACAGCCTAGGTCTCTCTGGATGATGAAGAGCAGGTCAATACGGGAATACCTTTTGTGTGGGGGAGAAAAGAAGGTGAAGTCTCTCTCCGAGGGGTGTGTTGCCCTCCATGAGTCCACCAATGTCAGGGATTGAAGCATGATTTTGACCCGTTTCAGTATTTTGTAGGAGATGTGTGTGTGTGGATCCATTTGAGGTATCTCTCAGGGGGGAGAGGGGGATGTTAAAGTCCCCCCCCCCCCCCAGTATTATGCAGCCGTCCGCAAACCACTTTAATTCTTCTACAATTTTGCGGCAGAAAGTGATGTGACCTGTGTTTGGGAAATAGACATTGGCCAGTGTGATTGGGGAACCCTCCCATGTGCCTTTCAGAAAGATATAGCGGCCATCTGGGTCCGAGAGCTTGTGTTGGAGTGCAAAGGGAGAGTCCTTGTTAAGCAGGATGGAGGTACCCTTGGTCTTGGCCAGGGGGTTGGTGGCATGATGGGCTGTGTTAAAGACGTTATCTGTGATCTTGGGTATGTTCTGTCCCTTAAAATGTGTTTCCTGCAAAAAAACTATAGAGGGGCGGGCTTTCTTGAGTTCTTTTAGGAGTTTTGTCCTTTTTTCAGGGATGTTTAGACCGTTGACGTTGTGCGATATGATCGTGGGTGATTTTCCCAGGAATGCGTATGCAATGTCTGAGGAGGTATTCGGTTAGGCGAGACTAAGGTGTGGGGGCGGGGGCCGTGTAGGCAACGTGTAAGGGATAATAAAAAAAAAAAAGGGGGTGGGGTGAGGGTTCGGGGGTAGGTTAAGAAAGTGGGGAGAGGGTGAGTTCAACTCTAAAACCCACCCGAAGGGTGGAGAGTTAGTAAGATTCTTATTTTCTAAGAACCAAGGACTAGTATGTACTCTTGGGGGTAAATGGGAGACGCGGGTGCGTGTCGCGACGGGTTGGGAACCGTTACCCACGTGTCAGGGGTGAGTCGCGTCTGCGATATTCGAAAAGAAATCACAAACTGGAGAATCACCGTAGGGAGATGCGGGCCGTGGGACCCTAGAGGTTATGCATGGGAAGAGATCAGGACGGTCTGAGGCCTAAATACGGGAAGTGATACACATAGGAGAAATTCACTTAAGGAGCATAAAGAGAGAACAAGAAGGAAAGAAAAAGATAAAAGAGCGATGACCAAATTCCTCCCCCTCTTCCTCTTCCTTCCCCTTGGAGGATCAGGAGCAGATTAGGAAAGGGAGGGAGATGGCGTTTTTAAGTATGAATGTCCCAGCCGGAAGAGTGGGGCCTATGTGTAGTGACTTATACGTTGAACCAGCATAGTATTTTTATAATAAGGTCCCAGATCCTTCGTGAATCTTATCTACCTTATGCCAGGTTTGCCTAAGTTGTGTAAAGCAGTTATAAACCAACTAAGTCTGGGAGACCCAGGTCAAGTAGCAGTAGATCTGTAAGACAACTCTATTTGGGGAAAAAAAAAAAAATTCACAGGTATACAACATTGTATATTATCCGGTCCGGGGACCAACAGTGTACAGTGGGCCAGCTATATGTGCCAACCTAGTACTCACGGTTAACCTGGGTAGAAACGCAAAACAAAACTGAATGTGATGGCGAGTGAGAGTTGGTCTGAGTTCGTCATGCAAGCGGCCGGTGTGTCTCTCTGTATGCTTGTGGCCACCGTCTCAGTCAGGTAGATGTCCCTGGAGAAGGATAAGGAACTAAAAACACTCAATACAGTTAATGACATGAACCTGAAGGAGGAGAGAATCACGTTCGGCATGCTAATTGCAAGTACATCGTGTCATTGGGAACTAGTGGGCCAGATCCATTTACACGTAGTCATTCAACTTGCAGGGGAAGAAAATGTAATAGCAAGAGCAGTATAATTAGATCCAGTCTGAGGCGCCATCTAGTGGTTATGGGAGGGAGACCAACCACTTAGCATCTGGGTATGGGGGAAACATGTCACAGGAGGTAAATGGCAAAAGGTAAAACGGATAAAAAAGAAAAATCACACGAAACACAAGAAAAAAATAAGAAGGAAAAGGGGGAAGTTCACTTCTCCCTTTCCCCTTGTCCTCCAGCCAAAACTGTTCAACAGAAAACATGAGAACACAGGTGTCGTGGAGCAATTAGAAACTGGGCTGCGGTGCGTTCCGGATAACAATACTTACAGGCTGAAGATAAACACAGCAAAAGCCAGGGAGGGACATAATGGAGTCTTACAGGCGTTGAGATCCTCTCACTCTGGGGCTTTTTGAGCTCTTTGAGGGTGCTGGTGAACCGTTGTAGCGCCTGTTGGAGTTGTCACGTTGGTTCTTCTGCTGAAAGGGGGAGACCTGTGGCGATGGACCCGGTGGGTGTTTGGGGTGATTGATGAGGGGAGACAGGCGGAACTCCTCGTACCACTCCGGCAGGTCCACCGTCGCTATCTGTAGGGCCTCACAGAAAGACAGAAGATCCTCCGGCATCCGAAGCAAATGCTGTTTGCCCATAAAGGATGCCTGCAGTGCGAAAGGAAATTTCCACCTGTAAGTTATCCCCTTTTCTCTCAGGACAGCCAGGAGAGGTTTTAAGGCTCTCCTGTTTTTCAGGGTGATCGGGGATAGGTCTTGGTATAGCTGGATCTGGGCGCCATCATGTTGAATCTGGTCTGTATTCCTTGCTTTCTGTAATATGTCCTCCTTTAGGGCAAAGTTGGGCAGACAACAGATGATGTCCCTGGGAGGGTGTAACATCCCTGCTATGCAACTACAGTAAAACAATTGGTTTTAAAACTATAGAGGTCTCTCAGGTCAACCACCAGTTCTCTCTCAGAGTAAACAGAGAGATTGGGGTTAATTCATCACAACCTCTAGTGGACAACCAACTGAGAGACTGTAGAAGCTTATTCCCTCATAAGCAACTACCTGAGGGGTAAACAGGGTAGTATCTCAGATACAGACAAGGTATTACTGCCAATCTACAAACACAGACTATAGGTAGCAGGTAGTATATGGTACTTGCGGTTCTGCAGAGTGAAGTAGTAGCAGATGATGTAGGGGATATCTGGAAGTCCTAAGCAGGAGCAAGCTATTTGTGTATAGAAAGGATCTTCAGGTATCAAGATGACTGCAGGTGTCCTACAAGCAGGAATCAAAGAGAAGTCCGGGTCACAAGCCGTGGTCAGGTGCTGGAGAAGACATGGGTATCCAAAGTCCAAGCCGGGGTCAAGGGTTCAGGCAAGCAGCAGTCCAAAAACAAAGCCAAGGGTCAAAAGCTGGGATCAGTCAAGGAGCTGAAGATATAAGCAGGTAGCTTTAGCTCAGACAGGGAGATCAATACCAAAATGAACTGACCCAAAACATGGAGCCCGCAGAGTTGAATAAAATGCTCACCTCCCTGACTCTGCAAGTCTCCACCCTGCACCATGCCATTATGGAACTTCAACAAGAAGTTCAATTACTTAAAGGGGCAGCACGCCCAGCCCCAGAACCAGCATGTCCGGAGCCGTATGTTATAATGCCAGAGAGATTTGACGGTAGCCATGCAGCCTTCTCATGTTTTAACATGGATTGTGAGCTGTTGTTTGCTCTTAAGCCTAGGACCTATGCCACAGACTATGTTAAGGTTTGTGCTACCATCAACCTGCTTACAGGGAAAATTAAATCTTGGGCTCATCAGTTGTTGCAGGAAAATAGTCCAGTATTGGACACCTGGAAAACTTTCATGTCTGCTTTGGACTCTCATATTTCTGTTTCTAAGAGAACCAGTGTTCCCAAGTCCACTTTCGGTTCACGTGGCCTACGAGTTCCCAGGGACAAGAATTACCAATACAGATGTGACACCAAGCCATACCAGTATGTGCCAAGACATGAAATTCAGTATGTGCCCAGCCATGAAGCTCCAACTCCACAGAGCTTTGACGCCCCTGTGGATGCCCACAGCCCAACCCAGGAAGATGAGGAACCCATGCAGATAGAGATAGATAGAGAAAGACTGGAGGAGAGACTATGGACTTTGCTTTTACTGTGGGGTAAGCGGGCACTTTATATCTTTTTGCCCAACTCGCCCACCTCGGCCAAAGATTTTACAGGTGGCTACTATTGGGAGTCTTTTCCCTACGCCAGAGTCTGTGCCTGCTATGCAGCCTAAAGTCTCTATGCCCCAGTCTGTTGCTCCAGTGTCCCAAATTCCGGCTCCAGTGTCCCCGAATCCGGTCTCTCCAGTCCCACTTCCTGTGTCTCCAGTTTCAGAGTCTCCAGTTTCAGAGTCTCCAGTTTCAGAGTCTCCAGTTTCAGAGTCTCCAGTTTCAGAGTCTCCAGTTTCAGAGTCTCCAGTTTCAGAGTCTCCAGTTTCAGAGTCTCCACTTTCAGTGTCCCCTGTTCCAGTTTCAGTGTCTCCACTTTCAGTGTCCCCTGTTCCAGTTTCAGTGTCTCCACTTTCAGTGTCCCCTGTTCCAGTTTCAGTGTCTCCACTTTCAGTGTCCCCTGTTCCAGTTTCAGTGTCTCCACTTTCAGTGTCCCCTGTTCCAGTTTCAGTGTCTCCACTTTCAGTGTCTCCAGTGTCCCCAAATTAAGTTCTTCCACCTGACTGCACATATGCCTCGAATGGTACTATGGTCCGTAAACAGGATCAAGAGATGTTTGAACGAGCTTTACAAGCAGTAAGTGCACCCCCTACCAGAACTTCAAAAACTTCAAAGACCAAAAGGAAAAAGAAAAAATCTTCAGACCCCGTTGTTGGAACTTTGTTTCCCCATGGATTAGATGAGAACTGTCTGTATGGCATGGATGCCTATGGCAACATATCTCTCCTGACGGATGATGTGCCTGACTACTCTAGTGAAGAGGGTGGTTTGGACATTGAAGACTACACCTATGAGGTAGCTCCTGCCAACGCCCGGAGGGCGTCTTTGAGGGGGATATGTCACGATCCCTATCGTGTCAAACAGACAGCGAGGCGTGGTCGCGCCTCAGGGTGGAATTGAACCCGGGACCTCTCCATTCCTATCCCAACACCTTGCCTCTGAGCCACTGCTCAATTGGGGAATTCTGGTTGCTTTCCAACTATGGTGGTGCTGAATATACTGTTCACCATTAGCTGAATCCCGTTACAGTCTACACCTGATTTTCTTGCTTCAGCTGACGCAGCTTACCTATTTAGCCAGTGTATAAAGCCCTGCCTCACTATGAGGGAGGTGTCAGTTCATTTTGGTATTGATCTCCCTGTCTGAGCTAAAGCTACCTGCTTATATCTTCAGCTCCTTGACTGATCCCGGCTTTTGACCCTTGGCTTTGTTTTTGGACTGCTGCTTGCCTGAACCCTTGGGCCCGGCTTGGACTTTGGATACCCATGTCTTCCCCAGCACCTGACCACGGCTTGTGACCCGGACTTCTCTTTGATTCCTGCTTGTAGGACACCTGCAGTCATCTTGATACCTGAAGATCCTTTCTATACACAGATAGCTTGCTCCTGCTTAGGACTTCCAGATATCCCCTACATCATCTGCTACTACTTCACTCTGCAGAACCGCAAGTACCATATACTACCTGCTACCTATAGTCTGTGTTTGTAGATTGGCAGTAATACCTTGTCTGTATCTGAGATACTACCCTGTTTACCCCTCAGGTAGTTGCTTATGAGGGAATAAGCTTCTACAGTCTCTCAGTTGGTTGTCCACTAGAGGTTGTGATGAATTAACCCCAATCTCTCTGTTTACTCTGAGAGAGAACTGGTGGTTGACCTGAGAGACCTCTATAGTTTTAAAACCAATTGTTTTACTGTAGTTGCATAGCAGGGATGTTACAGAGGGTTACCGTCCGGAGCCCTGGGTCTAAGCGCCCTGTGTGCACGGTCAAACTCGATAGGGGATTGTTCTGGTCTATCTAGCAGGCCATTAAAGATGGTGGTCAGCGTCGGTCTCACCTGCTCAGGGGTCGCTGATTCTGGGACCACCCTTACCCTAATGTTATGTCTACGGCCCCTGTTATCGAGGTCTTCTATTTGTCTGTTCACCTCGATCAGGTGTTGGGAGTGTTGAGCAGAAATGTCGTCCAGCCGAAGCAGGGCCCTGTCCCTTCTCTTCCCTGCGCGTTCGGTCACAGCCATCTGCTCCGAGAGCCTCAGTAACTCCGACTTAATGTCCGTGATGGCGATTGCGAAGGAGTTCTTAATGTCCGCCGCTATATCCGTCATGGCTGCGTAGGTGAGGGGTCTGTCGATGGAACCCGCATCTTTGAAGGATCCCTCGGAAGCTGGGAGGGATATCTCGTTCTCATCTATGTCTTCCTCCTCGTGTAGCTTGTGTGGCGGCGCCATCTTGGAGGCCTTGCCGCCGCCGCTGTACCTGAATTTGCTGAGGTTTGTAGGGGTCAGCTTTCGTTTGGGGGTGCCCAGAGAGCATAGGGAGCGGCTATGAGATCCTCTCCTGAGCTGGGAGGACATAATCATCCGTAAAACGGCCGGTTTCAGCTCTCAGGTCCCACGGGTAGCCGGAGCTCCTTCACACCGCTGCCATCCGCACCGCGTGTCAAGCCACGCCCGCCTCCTTTCTCTCTACTGAATATCTATATTCCCATTTTTCCTATAAAATCACTGATGTCCAACATTTCCCTTCATTAAATATCCCCCCAACCCAACTGACCACAGATAACAGGCCTTTTCCCCCCTCCCATTTACCTCTCACTTCTGGCTTGTCCACCCCACTTCCCTGTCACTCCAACTGCCTCCCTGTTCACCCCATTTCCTCCCCATTACCATGTTGTATGTTACTAGACTGCTCCCTAACCGTTCGAGTTCCCCAGATTGTATGTAAGATCTGTATCTACCGGAGTCTGGCCAGCCAGCTATATATGTGTGTGTGTGTTTGTGTGGAGTCTCCCTCTAGTGGTGGGGAGAGGTATTGCAGGCTTTGCCAAGTCTATCACAGCTGGTTTTATTACCTAGAAGAGATAGGCTGAGTTTTTTTTTTTTTGCCACCCCACGTGCCCAATCCCACCAGGAAGCCGGCACTGCAAAGCACTAATCACAGACAGTGAGACATTTCCCGATCCGCAACGACACAGACCAGGAAATGTCTCGCTGCCTGTGATTAGTGATGTGCAATGCCGGCTTCCTGGTGGGATCCTGAACACGCCTGAGCCCATCTCTACTGGCTAACCATAATCTTCCTCTCCTTCCCTCCTCCACCAAACAAGGTCCTCTCCTGGTTTTCTAGTTCCAGTGGACTTCCCTCCTTGTCGTGTGTGTGTGTGTGTGTGTGTGGCAGTGGTGGGATAATAGAGTGTGTGTGTGCTGTTATACAGCTGTTACCCCTGTCTGGGGTGGGAACTTGGGGTTCTCCTGACAATCTGCCAGCGTGCTGGGTGATTTCTGTGGATATACGTGGATTTATGTATTTTTATATAAATTACATTTATTTTTTCAATTCTCTATAACTGGTGCCTACAAAGTCCATTTCTTTTTCCACATAAAAATTCTCTTCTGTGGATATACAACAGAATGTGATACCCTGTGGGTTGTCTGACCCCCCCACATCCATGTACCCCAATACTAAATGCCTTTCTACTCTATATATTGTGTTGTACATTACGATAGTGCTCACCCTTTTACTGAGATATATATATATATAAAACTACAAAATACACATACTGTATAGAGAGATAATGACTGGTAGGACTGTGGGTGGGGTGTGTGGGGTCACCTTGGTTCTCATACACATGGTGAGGGGCTCCGGGGTGTATGGGGGTCACCTAGGTTCTCATACACATGGTGAGGGGCTCCGGGGTGTATGACTGATGTGGAGAATACAATCATTCTGCTCTCTCAGAATCCTAATCATTTGTGTTCTGGGTCCTGGAGCCCGAGGTTTTGTAGAGCTTTGGGTGGGATAAATCCTCCACTCCCAGGTCCACATTTCTCCTAGAATCCAGACCTCATTATTGGTGTCAGCTGTGCACAAGCCTTTATATAGGGGAGCTGACTGATCAGGGCTCTCTCTCTGCTGCTGGGTGAAAAGACTGACTGCTGACACAACATTATAAAATGTACAAGAGCCGACTGTTTGTTTTGTGCAACCTAATTGCTAATTGGCTGTTAGTCAGGAATAGGGGTGATATTCAGGTTCAGGGTAGCAGGCAGTGGCAACCGCTCCCGCTCGGTTGGGTCTCGTGGTCGGTTGGTCATCCAGCACTTGCCCCATCTAGGTTCCAGGCAGGTAGCGTAGAGACGAGTGAAAGGCAGTGGGCGGGCGTCTCCTTCTCCTATGCATCCAATAGGATCACCTCTCATTTCAAGCAATCAGATGACGGGTCTCACAACCTACTTTCTAATTGGCCGGGAGGAGAATTCGTGTGAAAATAGAGAATATTCATTCGCTATTCTCACACAACTGGGTGGGCTCAGAACGCAGTGCTCTGCGCCTCAAAGCCCACCCTATTTTGAAGCCTATTAGAGCCTCTGGCTCTAATCATGTGCTTCAACTCCCACATTGAACTCCATGCATCCGGTGCCCTGAATGTAGATTAGGGGGCCGGACACATGGATCGGGGGGGCAGCACTCATGCTCGCCTAATGGATGGGCCACCACTGGTATCAGGGCCGCTGTTAGAAAATTCAGGGCCCATACAGCCTACCTGATGCCCCCCTCGAAAATATCAAAACAACATTTTCACTAAAAATACATGAAAATCATTATTTGTGGACACAAATATTCCATCATACATATAAAAAAAAAATCCACCTTCAATCCATAATTCTCCCCAAACAATAATGTACAGTACATATTCCACCAACTCCCAGTTCAAACTCCCCCTCCCAGCACAAATCTTTGCCCCTCAACTCAAATCCCACCTCAATTCCCCCTCCTAGCACAAATCTTCCTCACCCCGAAAAATTCCCGCCTAGCACACATCCTATTTCTTTTAAAACGTTCTATCCTAGCACAAATCTTCTCCTTCAAATCCCCCTTCTCAGCTAAAATCCCCCCAAACCCACATATAAGCCCAAATTCCTCCCCTCCCAACAAAAATCTTTCTTCAACCCCCTCCTAGGACAAATTATCCTCCCTCCTAGCACAACCCCCTCTAAATTACCCTCCCTACCCAAATTCCCCCCAACACTAATGTCCCTTCCCACTCCTAGCACAAACATCCCCTCTCTTGGCTCGAACCCCCCAAACCATCCTAGCACATATCCCCCCCCGTTAAACATATCCCTGCTCCCCAAATCCCAATTATATTTCCCAGTACAGATAGCAGCCCACCCCCCTCCCCAACTTACATGAGGAATTTACAACAAAGCCAGGAGGAGGTGTCCTGTGTTGCGCTCTCACCATCACGGTCAGAAGAGCGTTCATCCATACAGCACATGAGACAGGATCGCTCTTACTGCAGATCACATTTCTCTGTACACAGTTTGATTACCGCCATCTAACTCCTCTAAGGGCTGCTCACCTCCCGGCAGGAGGAAATGTGAATGGGGGGGGGGGGGGGCGGTAATCAAACTGTGTACAGTGCAATGTGATCTGCAGTAAGAGTGATCCTGTCTCATGTGCTGTATGGAGGAGAGCTCTTCTGACAGAAGGTGAGAGTACAACACAGAGCACCTCCTGCAATGTACCCCATACCCATTCATATAGGGGACCGGGATCTGGGGGCCCCTTGTTAAAGACTAAGAGGTCTTCCAGATTCCAATAAGCCCCCCTACCCACATACCCCCACATCCACCGGGCCAGGGTTGTGGGGATGAGGCCCTTGTCCCCATCAAAATGGGGGAGAAGGTGCTTTGGGGGGAACCCCAAGCACCCTCCCCATGTTGAGAACAAGTGGCATGGTATGGTTCAGGAGGAGGGGGTGCTTATCCCCTCCCCTTTTTTTTTGGCCTGCCAGGCTCTGGCTGGTATGGATTTTGAGGGGACCACACGCCAATGTTTTTCAATTTTAGCATTGACTTCCCCTTAAAATACGCACCAGACCCGAAGGGCCTGGTATGGATTTTGGGGGGACCCCATGCTGTTTTTTAAAAAAATGGTGTGGAGTTACCATTAAAATCTATACCAGACCAAAAGAGCCTGGTATGGATTTTGTGGGGGAGGCGGAGCATGCCATTTTTTTTCTTCGGTTATAAGGCACCCCTTAACCACTTAATTACACTGTATTATGTATTGTACACTGCACTATATACCCTGTGCTGTAATTAGATATATATATATATAATATATATATATCTCACTACAACACTGACCATAGTATATATACTACAAAGACTGCACTATATACTCCGCAGGAAAATTTTGCCTTAGGTGTTGGTGGTACCAGAACACTGTAACCCCTCACAGTTACTCTTGTTGGGGTGCAGGAATGGGCCATGCTGTTACAAATTGTAATTACATGCCCCTGTTAAACAGGCCAGAAAGAATAGGCCTTGGGTGGTGGTGGTGCCCTAAACCTAAAATATTGTTGGAAGCTAGCATCATCAAGATTCACGAATATGATAGTCGGCATAGGCAGTCTTCAAGGGAATCCAGATCCATAGCAAATTCAATCAGTTAAATCAGAATCAGGTGATTGATAGCTGCTGATCGAGGACTGATTCATTTTCATAAATGTGAGCCTATCAACTGAGTCTGTGGACAGGCGCACTCTTTGATTCCTTACAAACCCTCCAGCAGCACGGAATGTGCGTTCAGAAAGCAGGACAGGCCAATAGCTTGATTGCATATTGAGGAAGTTCTGGCCAGTGGTCCATTCTCAAGACCCAGTAACCCAGTGGATGCTCTGTCTGCTCTTGCCCCTAGATATTCCTGCACCATGTAATGCAGACAATGACGATGGTTGCTTAAATCTGGGTGCTGACGAGTAAAAAAATGTTTAAAGGCGTTGTCTTTAAATGGTACAAAAGTAACATGCAAGGGGGTTGCCATGCACCTCAAAAATGTAGTACATGCAATACTTTTGGTGTAGTGTGATTTTAGCCTATTCAAAATAAATGGGGCAGATATCGCACTGCACAGAACTGCATATGAATTGCACCAGAACCACACAACATCCCCATGTGATTCCCATGAATTTCCTGGTGTGAATGGGCCCCTAACGTAATAATTGCAGTACTACCCCTCTACAGTCACATGCAGGGTGGTTGCAGTGCAGCCCCATTGAACTGCATTATCGCATTCGGTGGCAGCAACATTCTGTTCAAGCACAGCATTGTGGCTGGGACATGTGTACAGCTGGTAGCAGTTGTATGTTTAGTGTTCAGACAGGGGGTCATTATAATCATGGCTTAACCACCCGGTTTTACTTCTCCCAGACACATGTGTGAACAAGCCCTAAGGATCCTCTGAAATAGAACAGAGCCCACTTCAATCAGCAGAGGATCCATGAGCAGTTCCCTTCCTGAATCAGAGCTGAACAGGATGGATGTCAGTTTTTTTTTTTTTTTTTTACATCTGTCCCCATTTCTGTTTGTGGCAGGAGACACAGGAGGACCTGTGACAGCTCTATGGGCGTCTGGATGAAAACAGACTCCAGTGTCTATTTACTGTCTGGTTACATCAGGCTTTCTCTGATGTGTCACATTTAGGTCCAGATAAATGGAAGAGGACACAGTCCTTTTAAAAAAAAAATCCCCCCAGACCTGGAAGGATTCAGAGCTAGAGAGATGTTAAAAGTCCATTTACATCAGCCTGTCCTTAGGGCTGCATGGACCTTTCCGATCAGGTCCTCCTGATAGGGCTGCATGGACCTTTCCGATCAGGTCCTCCTGATAGGGCTGCATGGACCTTTCCGATCAGGTCCTCCTGATAGGGCTGCATGGACCTTTCCGAACAGGTCCTCCATTATAGGGCTGCATGGACCTTTCTGATCAGGTCCTCCATTATAGGGCTGCATGGACCTTTCCCGATCAGATTCTCCTGATAGGGCTGCATGGACCTTTCCGAACAGGTCCTCCATTATAGGGCTGCATGGACCTTTCCGAACAGGTCCTCCATTATAGGGCTGCATGGACCTTTCTGATCAGGTCCTCCATTATAGGGCTGCATGGACCTTTCCCGATCAGATTCTCCTGATAGGGCTGCATGGACCTTTCCGAACAGGTCCTCCATTATAGGGCTGCATGGACCTTTCCGAACAGGTCCTCCATTATAGGGCTGCATGGACCTTTCTGATCAGGTCCTCCATTATAGGGCTGCATGGACCTTTACGATCAGGTTCTCCTTAAAAATTGAGAGGAGGACCTGAATGGAATACCCATGTGAAAGGACCCCTGTAGGTCACCAGAGTGCGCTTATTTCTGCACTCCTATGACCTGTATTCAGCTGTGCAAACTGTAGGCGCTATATAAATCCTGTATAATAATGTCTGCAGTCGGCTGATGTAAAAAATATTGGTACTATGAAATAGGATGCTACAAACATTACAAACATTTTGGCACGTGCAGATATATTACCCTCCTCCCTTGTTTACCCATCAGGGATTGGTGGGAAAGATAGGCGGGGCGGGGGGGCAGTTTTGGAATGCTCTACCCATGACCATCCGCTTGGAAGAAAACCATCAGGCTTTTAGGAAAAAAACTGAAGACCCACCTCTTCTTCTAAGGATCAGGACAACATTGGAAGCAAAGCGCCTTGAGGCGATTAAGTTCGCATTTGTTGCGCTATACAAGTTACTTACTCACTGTAAAAACACAAGGGGAGAGGCACCTCTGGGTGTAGCTTTTTTAAAAACAATTTAATAAAAAAGTAATATGCACAGGCAACTCGCAATTAGGTAGTGATAAATAAGCGTTAAAAGATTCCAAACATGGGGGTGGTCATCAGGTCCATCAGTCCGTTCCTTTGCCTGCTGGGGTGCTGTGCTTCTGGAGTCCAAAACGCTGCTTTTCAGGTGGAGAGAGTCGGCTGGAGGAAACTTCAGAGCAAGATCTGGAGCACAATGGTGAAGGCAGGGGAGGAGTAGGGATGGGCAAACGGTTCGGCCCGAGCAAGTTCAGGCCGAAATCAAAAAAAATTTGAACATGCTCTATTTTTTCACAACGTTTTTAACGTTGTTGTTGTTTTTTAGGTTGTAAAAAAATGGCTGTGTGTGTGGGCTTTAACGACGTAAAAAACGTGCATGCTCAGAAGCAAGTTATGAGACGGGAGCGCTCGTTCTGGTAAAACTACCGTTCGTAATGGAGATCGCACATTCATCACGCTGTAACAGACTGAAAAGCGCAAATCGTCTTTTACTAACACGAAATCAGCAAAAGCAGCCCCAAGGGTGGCGTCATCCGCATGGAACGTCCCCTTTATAGTGCCGTTGTGTTGTACGTCACTGCGCTCTGCTAGAGCATTTTTTCACGATCGTGTGTAGGCAAGGCCATTTTAATGATCGGGTTGAAAAAAGTTGTTTTTTCTAGACCATTAAAAACTTCATTTTTTTAGAACCCGAAAAACAGTCATGTGTACGCGGCATTAGTCTATGGGACACTAACATGAAAAATCAAAAGTGTTTAGAACTGTCCCTGCACAAAATGTCATTTCTAAAGGAAAAACAGTCATTTAAAACTACTCGCGGCAGGTCCCGGCAATAAAGATAAAAGTTATTGAAAAAAAATGGCATGGGGGTCCCCCCAGTCCATAACCAGGCCTTTGGGGTCAGGTATGAATATTAAAGGAAACCCCAACCCAAAATTAAAAAAAAATAAGTGGGGGTCCCCCCAAATTTCATACCAGGCCCTTCAGGTCTGGTATGGATATTAAGGGGAACCCTGCAAATTTTTTTTTAAATGTCCTAGGGGTCCCACTCAAAAGCCATACCAGATTCTTATTTGAGCATGCAACCTGGCATTCTGCAGGAAAAGAGGGTGGGGCGCTAGAGAGTTCCCCTCCTAAACTATACCAGGCCACATGCCCTCAACATGGGGAGGATGCCCCCATGTTGATGGGGACAAGGGCCTCATCCCCACAACCCTTGCCCAGTGGTTGTGGGGGTCTGCAGGCAGGGGGCCTATTGGAATCTGGAAACCACCTTTAACAGAGGGGACCCCCACATCCTGACCCCCCCCATGGGAATTGATAACTGGGTTAATTTAGCCTCTACCATTTCACCCAAAAAAGTGACAACAATGGTAAAAACACACACACACACACACACACACACACACACACACACACACACACACACACACTGCTTGGGACAAGTCCTTTAATAAAACAGAAAAAAATAAATTTCAGTGATGTAATCCTTTCATGACCCGATGATACATGCTGCCACGATCCATTCCACCTCCATGGGAGGCGGCCCCCAAATTACGCAAGACCCGCCGCAACAGATTTTAAATAGCTGAGGGAGCGGTGCCACCCATTAAGTGGCTAACCTTTAAAATGATCACTTTTGATTGTTTACGTTCGTGTGTCTGAACACATTTTTTGCCTATTTGCATGTTCTGCTTCAAACTGAACCAGGGGGCGTTCGGCTCATCCCTAGCAAGGAGGGATGACGTCACTGGCAAGCGATGTGTTTCCTAAACGTGCAGGCCGCGAATGACGTGGCAGCTGCGCTCCTTTTTTGCGCATTTACTTGTGTACTGTGCTAGTTGAAACTTTTATGCTGCAGACTATTCTTCAATCTTTATAATATTTTTGGTACATCTCCTCTTAATGTACATATGTTGTGCATAAATCTACATGCATTATGATCTACAAGCACACCCCCCCTCCCCCCATCACTATGCAGCTCAATGCTCTAAATTAGAACAAAGAAATGAGATTCTACTGCAGGAAATTGTAATAAACTGACCATTTTAACAGCCAATGGGAATAATAGACTGTCTTCCATAAAATAGAATACAAATATTTAAACATGTATGATATTGTACATATTCCTTCTAGATATAAGATATATTTATTAATGATTGTAAACAACTTTATTTAATCCTTTTATATAGAATTCTGACTTTTTATTTTTTCCTGTATAGGTGGATTGATGAACCAAGGTTTTGGACAGGCTCGTCTTAAAAAATATGAAGTCAGATGGGAAACGAGCCATATAAGTGTCTTGAGTGACGGAAAGTATTTTTTTGCAATTCACTGGAAGATTCACGCAGGATTCAAGACATATCAGTGTTCTAAATGCTGTAAGTGTTTTGAATCCTCTTCAACATTGATCCATCCTCAGAGGACAACAGGAGAGAAGTCATCTCAGTGTTCTGGAAGTGACAATGGCTTTACAGTAAAGTCCAACCCATGTATACATAAGAGGAGTCATTTTAGAAGATATTTCTTGTTTGGAATGTAATAAAGGTTTTACAATGGAGGCAAAATGTATCACACACCAGAAGGTTCACACTGGAGAGAAGCCATATCAGTGTTTTGAATGTGACAAAGCATTTTCTACCAAGAAAGAGCTTATCAGACACAAGAGGGTTCACACTGGAGAGAAACCGTTTCGATGTTCTGACTGTTGCAAAGCTTTTACACAGAAGTCAAATCTTATCAGACATCAGAAGACTCATACTGGAGAGAATCCATATCAATGTTCTGAATGTGACAAAGCTTTTTATACCAAGAAAGAGCTTATCAAACACCAGAGGGGTCACACGGGAGAGAAGCCATATCAGTGTTCTGAATGTGACAAAGCTTATACAGACAAGGAAGGGCTTAACAGACATCAGAAAATTCACATTGATGAGAAGCCATATCGATGTTCTGAGTGTAACAAAGCTTTTACACAGAAGTCACATTTTATCACACACCAGAGTGTTCACACTGGAGAGAAGCCTTTTCAGTGTTCTGAATGTGATAAAACTTTTACACAGAAGTCAAATCTTATCAAACACCAGAAGATTCACACTGGAAAGAAACCTTTTCAGTGTTCTGAATGTGATAAAACGTTTACACAGAAGTCAAATCTTATCACACACCAGAAGATTCATACTGGAGAGAAGCCATATGAGTGTTCTGAATGTGACAAAGCTTTTACACAGAAGTCGTGTCTTATCATACACATGAGGCTTCACACTGGAGAGAAGCCATATGAGTGTTCTGAATGTGACAAAGCTTTTACACAGAAGTCAGTTTTGATCACACACCAGAGGGTTCATACTGGAGAGAAGCATTTGTAATGTTCTGATTGTGAGAAAACTTTTATGGTTAATTCTGGGCTAATCAAACATCAGAGGATTCACAAGCTTCAGCTGCAATGAGGAAACTTTGGAAGAAGTTATTAAAGGGGTAACAGATCCTTCCCATGCAGCCATGTCCCCCACAGATGCAGCCATATATATCCCCCACATATGCAGCCATGTCCTGTCCCCCATATTGCAGCCATGTCCCCCATACCTATTAGGTAGATATGATGCCGTCGCTGCTGCCGCGTTAATCCCCGTCCATTACAGCGCGCATTACAAGCTTTCATTTGAATACTTGTAATGCCCACTGCGCCATGTATAGACACTCCCCTTCTTGGGATTGGATGGATCCGTTCAATCCTGAGCAAGGGGGAGTGTCTATACATGGATCCGTGCATAGAAACTCCCCCTTGCTCGGGATTGGACAGATCTGTCCAATCCCGAGAAGGGGAGTGTCTATAGATGGCGCGGCGGACATTACAGGTATTCAAACAAAAGCTTGTAATGTGCACTGTAATGGACGGAGATTAACGTGGCGGTATGCGGTGGCGGATGCGGGGTGGAGGGGAGTATTCTATTTAGGTATCGGGGTATTTGCGGGAGTACAAGTACTCCCGCAAATACTCGGTATCGGTCCCGATAATGGTATCAGTATCGGGACAACCCTACCTACCTGTATATTGTTAGCATTTGTAGTCTACCCAAATGTACACATCATCAGATTTTGGGGACTGATAGGGCCTTAACTTCCTAACTTTCAGAAGGTTATACACCCTTCATGACCAGAGCATTTTCTTTTTGCCATTTGGCACAGTGCTACTTATTCATTTTTTTCCCCCTTAATATAATAAAAAATATTTTGAAAAAAAACACTATTTTCTACTTTTTGCTATAAAACATACCTAATAAAATAAAATTTCCTTATAAAGTTTGGCCAAAATGAATTCTACTTAATGTCATTCGTACAAAAAATCCAAATAAATGCATAATAATTGGTTTGTGTGAAAGTTATAGCATCTACAAGCTTTGGTATATTTGAAAATTGATCAATCCTGATGTACTGATAGCCTATCTAATTTCTTGGGGCCCCTAAAATGGAGGGACAGTACAAATACCCCCCAAATTACCTAGTTTTGGAACATACACAGTCTAAGGTATTTAGTAGGAGGCATGGCAAGTTTTTTTGAAGTTGTAATTTCACATCACAATTTTATGAGGAAAATTAAGAAATTAAATACTGTATTTTTTTGTGTATAACCCTCATGTTTTTACTCTGAAAATAGAGGGTAAACTGTGCCTGTGTGTTCTATGCATGGGGCTGTGCTGTGTTTTTTTCCCCCTAAAACTGCCGCTTGAAGTGTGCGTGTTATACGCAGAGAAATACGGTAGTTTGTTTTTTGTTCACATTTTTCTTTCTTTTACATCCTGTCACCAGCACAGTACAGCGCCGCCAAAAATAAATATTTTTAAAAAAGTATTCAATTTTTTTTTAACATTTTGAAATTTAAAAATTTTTTTTTTTCTAAAAAAACATACAAAGCAATGACAGTTCAAAAGCTAAAATCCTTGCACAATACTACAAGTCACATCTGTACTCTAGGTATGAGGTTAAATGCATCAAATACAAGGTATAGACAGGTGAAATGGCAACATTTGAGATGGTGTAACAGAGTGAAGGAGAAGAGTGTTCGGAGTATGGGCAGGCAGCTGCCCTACAGTAGTACCTCCTCCCTGCCCCGAGGGGGGGGGGGCAGGAGAGAAGTGTGATGGGGAGGGGAGGTGGAGGGGATGGGGAGGAGAGAGCCTAGGACCACCTATCACAATTTCCTATTTACTGTACTCAGGGCGCAGTGGCGGCTGGTGCTCAAAATTTTTGGAGGGGTGCAAACAAACTAAAAAAAAACAATTGCAGCCTCACTGTAGCCACTGTGCCATCAATTGTTACCACTGTGCAATAATGCCATCAATTGTTACCACTGTGCCCAGCAATTTTTGACACTGTGCCCAGCAATTGTAGCCACTGTTCCCTGTAAAATGCCCCCCCCCCCTCCGCCTGGCACTTACCTTTCTGGGGTCAGCCATCCTGCTTCTATCGTCCCTCAATGTCTTCTCCCGCCCTTGATGACGCTTCAGCCAATCAGGTTACCAGTAACCAGAACCTGATTGGCTGAGACGGCTGTAAGTCTTATCCAAGGAACGCACCCCCAGTGTGTCCCTTGGATAAGCATCTAGAAGCCGGAGGGCTGTAATCGGAAAGCCTATCGGAGCTGTTGGCTCTGATAAGCACTTCCACAGCCAACCAGCTGCCGTTATTCAGATGGCCAGCGCTCACCAGGGGGCCGGCCATCTGAATAGTCGGCGCCAGTGGCAATACATAGATTCATGCAATGCATGAATCTATGTATTGTTACAGTGGCGGGGCGAGAGGGGGTGGCGCTCCGGTGCCCTCTATGGACGCAGCACCACTGTCGGAGTCTGAGGTCAAGCAGGTCTCAACCGCAAGTGTCGACCCAACTCGACCAAATTTTGCCGGACAGTTTCTTCTCTCATACGTAATTCTATACAACTGCAACACCCTGTTTATTGTAGTCTGCCAAGAGGATCTAGTAAGAAGGTCCGTCCCCCTCCAGCGCAACAAGATTTCCCTCCCGGCATAGAATAGGGTGAAGGTGATGCACAATTTGACATATCTGTCTTCTTTTATGTCTCACAGGATACTAAGCAAAAACTGGCGCAGATCAAGTGGTACCGCCACTCCACAGATCTCTGTCAGGGTATCTGCCACCTCCTGCCAGTAGGGACGTATTCTGGGACAATCCCAAACCATGTGTAAAAATGATCCCGACTCAAGTGCACATCTTCTGCACAGTGGGCTAAGGGAGGGATATATATTAGTAAGCCTCTGTGGGGTGTAATATGTTCTATGCAAAAACTTAAACTAAATGAAATGGTCTCTAGATGGAGGGGATGTATAAGGAGACTCAGTCCTCCCACACCTCCTCATCAAGGTCAGGGATGTCGGAGCTCCATTTACTCAAAATGACCGCAGTGTCAGTATTGTGAGGTATATGTAAAGGGATGAGCGGGGCTTTCCCATCACTCCCGAGATCAGGAGACGCTCAATCGGGCCCGACTCGAGAGTCACCGGGTCCGGAAATTGTGAGTTGAGGGCATGACGGAGCTGCCAATATCCAAATTGGAAGGAACAGGGGAGGTCATAGGTCCATCTTAGCTCCTGAAATGTCATGACCTTACTGTTTGGCATCACATGCCGCAGGATAAGAATTTGCCCGATTAGCCCATGTCGCAGTTACTGTGTATAGGTGAGGGAGGAGGGGATTACCCCAGAGTGGGGTATGAGGGGAGACGGTTTATTACCTGTCTCTCTGGAGCATTGTCACACCCGTATAATAGTCTTCATGGGCCCCGTCACACAGGGGTGAGCCTTGCATCCCCTAAAAAACAGATTGGAGAGTGCCGGGTAGAAACCCAGAATGGAAGCCTCTAATGTGACGGCCAGATTTTTCTTAGGCTGAGAGAACCGCCATCTGACCGTGACTAGGACCGCCGCCCAGTAGTATATGAGGAAATTTGGGAGTGACAACCCACTGCCTGACAAAGGGAGATGAAGAGTACGCCGTGCCACCGGAGGGGGATGTCCAGCCCAGATAAAGGTGAACACTATACTGTCCAGTTTCCAGAAGAAGGATGGTGGGATAGGGGTGGGGGTCTGCCTGAAAAAGTATAACAGTTTAGGTAGATAAATCATTTTGATGAGGTTCCCTCTGCTCACTGACGGTGGTGGTGGAACAAGCTCCAACAATACTGAACCCTGTCCTGCATTCTTCCCAGCTGCCAGCAGAGTTACCCAGTGCGACGTGAAGAAAGGGTAACGTCCCTGCCCATGCCTGCTGGACCATGATTCAGCAGTAATATGTACCTTACTGCTGACTGCCCTGTACAACGAGGCCAAGACATTGCCTTCCACAGGTCGGTAGAGAGCCAAAATGGCCTTCCGTGAAAAGAAATGGTGTTTTGGAACCTGTGACTGAGAAATCACACATTCCACAAATTCATGAAAAAGGGGTGGAGTCTACCAGCTGGAAAAGCAGCAGTTGCAGTGCTAGAAATTTGGCCAAGCTAGCATTCAGACGCTGAGCATGTGGATGGCCGGGACCAAATTTATTTTTATGGTTTAGCAACTGGGGCAGGGAAATGTGCCGGCTAGTCTGTCCCGTACATTACATGAGTGATGGTAGGAAATGTCCCGGCTCCTCTCAATGTTTCTATTATATTATTTTGTAGAATCTGATCTCTCAGCCTGGAGAACGGGATCTCTGTGTTTTCTCAGGCTGAGATGAGATGTAGTGACAGGTGTGTGTGTGTGTGTGTGGGGGGGGGGGGGTAGAGAGCAAATAAGAGGGGGAAGGGGGGTGTAAATTCAGGAGGTAAAGCAGCAGCTGTCCATGTCAGAGAGGAGGAGAGACAGAGAAGAGCGGCACAAATTTCACGACTCCAGAGCTCTGCACAACATTTACCATCTGATAGGAGGAGATTCTATGGGCCAGATTCAGCAACACTTGCGCTGGAGTATTTGGATATGCGCCGCGTAACTGTGAAGATGCGCCGTCGTTTCTATGTGCCGTACCCACCAAACTAGATGCGCCCAATAACGGGCCATTTGCGACCGGCGGAATGTTCCGACGCCAGAGTATCGTCAGCGCTTAATTTCGCTTGGCGCATCAGTCGCGCCTATTGATTTCCCCTGCAAATATGCAAATGAGGGATTTTTCCCAATTCACGAACGGATTAGCACCATACGCTGGCTACATGCGCCGCGCGTATCTCGGCCGTCCGGCGCAAAGTTATTTCTACAAAAGGCTGCTTTATCTTTACTCCAGACGGCCACAGGTCAGCAGGAGAGCAGCTCCAGCAGCGTTACCGACGATAAGAGCTAGCTGAGCACCCCCACTTGCAGGACAACACCTCTGTCCATGCTTGTCTGTCAAATTTTACAGCCATGGAGGAAGACATCATAGGTCTCCATAGCCGAGATGACGGCTGTCAGCTCCTGGCCATTAAAGTTCAGCTTTCTCCTGTGTTTGCGGGGAACGGGAGCAGCCATCTCAGAACAAAAGTAACATCACTGCGGGGAGGGGGAGCAGGATATACTTTAGTGCCGGAATGGCGCATCTACGGGCGCATTTAAACGCCCAACGGAAGGCATTGCGCTGACGTTTCCCGTGAAGTGGTGCCGACGGAAGTTGTGAGCATGCACACAAAGGGGCCGAGTGGAGCCTCACTCACTGCGCATGCTCCGTGGTTGATGCGCTGAACGTAAGCCTCTGCGCTGGGCTCCGCCCATCATTTACATATGATCACACCCACTTCCCCTTGCGTCGGGTTACGCCAGCGCATTATCGTTACTCTGGCGCAAGTTTACGCGCAACTGCTATGTGAATAACAGTACTTGCGCCGAAAGGGTCTTCAGAGTAACGTAAATGAGAAGCGTTACTCCAGAGGAAAGATACTCTCATCTACCTGAATCTGGCCCAATGTCACCTTATATTGGTGTCAGGGGAGTATTATGTCATTTACAGTGCCTTGAAAAATAGTATTCATACCCCTTGAAATTGTCCAAATTACATCATGTTACAACCAAAAATGTAAATCATTTACAAATAAATATGTGAAAAGTGTGGGGGGAGGGGCATTTGTATGACGCCCCCTCGGAGTCAATACTTTGTAGAACCCCCTTTCTCTACAAGTCTTTTTTGGGGGTGTCTCTACCAGCTTTGCACATCTAGAGAGGGACATTTCTGCCCATTCTTCTCTGTAAAATATCTCTGTCTCTGTCAGATTGGATGGAGAGCGTCTGTGATCAGCAATTTTCAAGTCTTGTCCACAGATTCTCAATGGGATTTAGGTCTGGACTGTGACTGGGCCATTCTAACACATGAATAGGCTTTGATCTAAACCATTCCATTGTAGCTCTGGCTGTACTTTAGGGTTGTTGTCCTGCTGCAAGGTAAACCTTCCCCGGTCTCAAGTCTTTTGCAGTCTTTAACAGGTTTTCTTCTAAGATTGTCCTGTATTTGTCTCCATCCATCTTCCCATCAACTCTAAACCAGCTTCCCTGTCCCTGATGAAAAAAGCATCCCCACCATATAATGCTGCCACCACCATGTTTCACAGTGGGCATGGTGTGTTCAGGGTGATGTGCAGTGTTAGTTTTCCCCACACAGTGTTTTGCTTTTAGGCCAAAAAGTTGAATTTTGGTGTCATGTGACCAGAGCACATTCTTCCACATGTTTGCTGTGTCCCCTCCCCCAAACTGCAAACAGGACTTCTTATGTCTTTCTTTCTCCAATGTCTTTATTCTTGCCACTCTTCCATAAAGTTCAGATTTGTGGAGAGCACGACCAATAGTTGTCCTGTGGACAGATTCTCCCCCTTGAGCTGTGCAGCTCCTGTGCAGCTCCTCCAGAGTTACCATGGGCCTCTTGGCTGCTTCTCTGAATGCTCTTCTTGCCCGGCCCGGTCAGTTTAGGTGGATGGCCATGTCTTGGTAGGTTTGCGGTTGTGTCATACTCTTTCCATTTTCCGATGATGGATTGAACAGAAGCTCAGTGAGATCTTCAAAGCTTGGGAGATTTTTTTATAACCCAACCCTGCTTTATACTTCTCCACAACTTTATCCCTGACCTGTCTGGTGTGTTCCTCGGCCTTCATGATGAGTGAGTGAAAAACTTGTATAGCGCTGCACATGCAAACTGAATCGCCTCAAGGCACTTGGTACCCATTTTCTTTGATTTATTGCCTTCAGAATAGGTGGGTTTTGAGTTTTTTTCTGAAGGCCTGATGATTCTCTTCCGTTCGGATATTGGTTGGTAGAGCGTTCCACAGTCGAGGTCCTTGCACTGAAAATCTACGCTCTCCTTTGGACTTGTAGTGGGCCTTGGGTACTTGGAGTAGATTTTGGTTGGTAGAACGGAGAAAGCGATTGGGGTTGTGGCTTTTTAATTTCTCACATAAATATTGGGGCGCACTATCTTGTACACATTTGTGTGTGAGGCAGAGTGCCTTAAATGTAATACGGTCTTTTACGGGCAACCAGTGGAGGGACCTGAGGGAGAGAAAGATTGAGTTTTTTTTTCTGTTACAAGTCGCGCCGCTGTATTCTGGATGACTTGTAGATGAGCAACCTGGTATTTTGGGAGTCCGAGGTAAAGGGTGTTTGCATAGTCGAGCCTGCAGTTAATTATTGTTCCCACCACTACTGCTGTGTCTTCTTTTGGAATGAAGGGAACGAGCCTACGTAGCGGGCACAGAAGATGGTGAGATCCTCTGACTACTGACTCTATTTGTGCGTCCATTGTCATGTCGGAGTCAAATGTGACTCCAAGGCTTTTGACTTTGGTGCTAGGGGTGATGGTTTGTCCCAGGATGGGCGGGGGTGTCCATGTTGTTGTGGGAAGTCTCTTTCGGTTGGCGTGGAACAGAAGAAGTTCTGTTTTGGATCCATTGAGTTTAAAGTAACTCTCCATCATACAGTTCTCTATCGGAGTAAGGCATTTCTCTAGTCTGAGATATAGATCCCTTTTTGCTGCTGATACGAAAGTAAAGTTGGGTGTCATCAGCATAGGAATGGTAGAGTAAATTCTGGTTACTGATGATTTTGAGGAGAGGGCGGAGATAAATATTGACTAGTACGGGCGACAGGGAAGACCCTTGAGGGACTCCGCATGACACGCTACATTTTTCAGAAGTGAAAGGACCAAGTTTCACTATCTGTGATCGGTTTTCCAGAAAGGAGGAGAACCAGAGTAGATCGGAATCTGCCACTTTAGCTACTTCAGCTAGGTGAGTCAGCAACAAATTAGTGGTCTACTGTATCAAAAGCTGCACTCAGGTCCAACAGTATCAGAAGACAAGATTCTCCTTCATCTGCTGCTTCAAGAACATCATCCCATATTTTGAGCAGTGCTGTTTCCATCCTGTGATCTGGACGGAAACCCGATTGTAGTGGGTCCAGTAGTTTGTGGGTGTCTAAATGATGTTGTAGTTGTTGCACTACTGCTTTCTCTATTATCTTGGAGAAGACATTTAGGCCTGTTATAGGTCAACGATGATTTGGGTCTTTGGGGTTGAGTTTTTTTTTTTTAGAATGGGTTTATTATGCCTTGTTCCAGGGAGGTCGGCACCATACCTTCCTTGAATGATTGGTTTATGAGGTGCGTGATTGCAGGTGCCAAAATATCGGCACATTCTTTCAGCAGTTTTGTGGGAATGATGTCATTAGGGGATGTACTGTCCGCAGGGTTCCGATGATATTTTTGTGGTGTCGATGGAGAGTGACTTTTAGCGATTCGGCACTGCGTCACTTTAACTGACAATTGCGCGGTCGTGCGTCGTGGCTCCCAAACAAAATTGGGTCCTTTTTTTCCACAAATAGAGCTTTTCTTTGATGGTATTTTATCATCTCTGCGGTTTTTAGTTTTTGCGCTATAAACAAAAATAGAGCGTAAATTTTGAAAAAAAAATGCAATATTTTTGACTTTTTGCTATAATAAATATCCCCAAAAATATATATAAAAAAAAACATTTGTATCCTCAGTTTTTGCTGATACGTATTCTTCTACCTATTTTTCGTAAAAAAAATACTGCGACATTATGGCGGACGCTTAGGACACTTTTGACACATTTTTGGGACCATTGGCATTTTTATAGCAATCAGTGCTATAAAAATGCCACTGGCAGGGAAGGGGTTAACACGAGGGGGCGAGGAAGGGGTTAAGTATGTTCCTTGGGTGTGTTCTAACTGAAGGGGGGTGGACTGACTGGGGGAAATGACAGGTCGCTGTTCATACATTGTATGAACAGACAATCAGGCATTTCTCCCCCTGACAGGACCGGGACAGGACTCGCTACGTAACCCTGATCGCACCCGCCGGGCAAGCAGAGGAAGAAGAAGATGGAGGAAGAAACCCGAAGAAAGGAGAAAAGAAGAAGAAAGAAGATAATAAAGGACTTGTCAAAAACCGGCTCTTGTCGTTTTTAACCCTTGACACTTTTTTTTTGGTGAAATGGTACCATTTCACACAGGGGGGGGGGGCGGGATCTGGGGGGCCCCTTTGTTAAAGGGGTCTTCCAGATTTCGATAAGCCTCCTGCCCGCAGACCCCCACAACCACCGGGCAAGGGTTGTGGGGAAGAGACCCTTGTCCTCATCAACATGGGGACAAGGTGTTTTGGGGGGCACCCCAAAGCACCCTCCCAATGTTGAGGGCATGTGGCCTGGTGCGATTCAGGAGAGGGGGGGGCGCGCTCTGTCCCCCCCTCTTTTCTGCGGCATGCCAGGTCAACGTGCTCGGATAAGGGGTCTGGTGTGGATTTTGGGGGGGACTCCACGCCATTTTTTTTTTAAATGATGGCGGGGTTCCCCTTAATATCCATATCAGACCTGAAGGGCCTTCTAATGGAATTTGGGGGGACCCCCACGCTTTTTTTTTTGGTTTTATGAATGAATCTCTCACAATTGCCGGGAGCCGACAATTCATTATTGCCGCTTGTCAGTTTTAAACGGCTTTTTTTTCCTTCAGAATGTCATTTTGTGCAGGGACATTTCTAACCACGGGAAACGTGCGCTTTTTCACATGCTGACTTTACACCCCCCCTAGGTACAAATATTTCACTTTTATTGTTGCACTTTAACCACTTCCATACCGCGCCTATTCTGGCACTTCTCTCCTTCATGTAACAATTATATTTTCTTCCTTGAAAATTACTCAGGACCCCCAAACATTATATATATTTTATTAGCAGACACCCTAGGGAATAAAGTGGCGGACATTTTTTAGTAAAAATTTCCAACGGTATTTGCGCAAAAAAAATTCTAACGCCATTTTTTTTTTGCTTAAAAAAAAACGGTTTCATGAAATAAAAAATAAGAAAGCAGTAAAGCTAGCCCAATTTTTAGGGATAATGTGAAAGATGATGTTACACCGAGGAAATAGATACCTAACTTTTCATGCTTTCATATTGCGCACACTCATGGAATGGCGCTAAACTTTGGTATTAAAAATCTCCATAGGTGACGCTTGAGTTACAGAGGAGGTCTAGTGCTAGAATTATTGCTCTCGATCTAACGCATGCGTCAATACCTCACATGTGTGGTTTGAACAGTGTTTACATATGTGAGTGGGACTTGCATGCGTGTTTGCTTCTGAGTGCGAGCTACTAGGGACAGGGGCGTTTTAATTTAGATTTTTTTTTAACATAATATTTTTATTTTTGCACTTTTTTTATCTTTTTTTTCACTTTTCTTCCTATCACAAGGAATGTAAACATCCCTTGTAATAGGACTAGTGTGTGACAGGTCCTCTTTATGAAGAGAGGCGGGGTCAATAAGACCCCACATCTGTCCTCCAGGATGAAAAGCATGGAATTTGAAAAAAAAAAATGATCTCATGCTTTCAGCTGTGATCATGTTCGTTCAGCACAGTGGTGTAGTGTATAGCACGTTCACCTAGCAGCAAAAAGGGTCGCTGGTTCGAATCCCGCCCATGACACCATCTGCCTGGAGTTTGCATGTTCTCCCTGTGCCTGCGTGGGCTTCCTCCCACAATCTAAAACATGCTGTAAATCGGATCCTGTCTAAATAAGCCCTAATATGCAGTAGGATATTTAGGTTTTGTGCTGCCCTAAGCCTGACCAAATTTCGGCACCCCCTAATAGAAAAATACCCACCCTTCCTGTCAAGGCCACACCCTGTTTTTTTATGACCCGCCCAGGAATTTTCAGGACACACACACAAGTTCTGTGGGGGGGGGGGGGCACAGGATTCCCTTAATTTGCCTAGTTTTTCTATCACTTCCTGATTGGCTATGGTGCAGGAAGTGAAGGCAAACCTCCCCAATTGGACACAGATAATACAAAAAAAATGACAGGGCCTATAACCCTCCCTCACTCTATCCAAAATGAAAGAATACAAAAAAATGTTGATTATAGTTCTAGTTTAAGCACAAATTTCAGATAATTTTATTGAGAGGCCTAAGAAAATATAACCATGCCAATAGGCCAGGATCCAGCGTTGCTAATATGTATGAATGTGTGTTAGGGACCCCCACAAACACCACCCAATGTTAAATAAACAATTTTCTTGTTTGTTTTGGGGGTGCCTGCACCCCTGATAGGGTAAAGACACCTCACAAATGTTGTCACGTTCTACTTAATTCATTCACTTCCTGCCACATAGCCAAACAGGAAGTGAGGGAAAAACCTGAGTAATGTTTTGTTGGGGACACAGAACAATATAAATAGTTTCCCATTATGGAAATTGCATTTTGCTGTGTACACCCCAAATTAGTAGGAATCTTGGACTTTGGGGGTCCATTTACTAAAGGCAAATCCACTTTGCACTACAAGTGGACAAGCAAGGAAGAAAAAAAAAAAAAAAAAACTTTTCTTCTACAGGATTGGATGTTAAAACCAATCAGTGCTTCCCTTCGGATTTTCAAATAACTTTGCTTCTACTGCAGAGCGGCTTTGCCTTTACTAAACCCCAAACTAACTAATCATTTGGGGTGTACACTGCAGTGCAATTTGCTTAATGGGGACACTAGTTAGATTGACCAGTGTCCCCAAGAAAAGACATTGGTAGGGTTTTAACCTCACTTCCTGTTCAGCTGTGTGACAGGAAGTGAAGCCAATTTTAAGAAAAGGGACACAAAGCCCAACCTAAAAACACAAGCAGGGGTTCCAACACTCACTTGGCTTCCCTCAAACAACCCACAATTAGAATAGGATTGTCTTGTGCTAGATTCAAGCACAGCGCTGTAAATCAGCACTTCAAGCCTGTCCACCAATACACCCCCCAACAGGCCTTGTTTGCAGGTTTTCCTTCATCTTACACATGTGCTTTAAAAGAGTCTGGACATCAAATCTTGATAAGAGAAATCCACAAAACATGTCCTGTCGGGGGTACTTGAGGACCACTGCAGTAAAAAGTAGGGTTGTCCGGATACCACTTTTTTTAGGACCGAGTATCGGATCTGGCATCGGGGGCATTTTGGTACAAGTACTCCCGTAAATGCTCAGTATCGGTCCCGATACCGATACTGGTATCGGGACAACACTAGTAAAAAGGAAACAATGCTCACGCTCTGTCTTTTCCCTTTCCTGGTGATTAAACATGGCAGCAAACATTTCATGTATACACACCAGGAAAGAAGCTTAGAGACAAAAATCACACCGAATTTGTTAGGCCACACCTATTTCAGCTGCAGCTGACAAAATCTGTAGCATGAAAAAGTAATAAAAAACAAACTTCAAAATTTGAAAGTAATTTTATTGGTCAACAAAACAAGGAAAGAAAAAAAAACCACACAAACAAAAATAAATGTAAGAAAATAAAAATATACATAGGTTCATTTCAGACAGGAAACAGAATATGGGTTATGCTTTGGAAATAACAGGATAGACCCACAGACAGGATTAAAACAGTCACAACATCTTGAGAAATAGTTAGCAAAATAATGCAGCAGAGAAATACATCAAAGTGGACATCATTAAATAAAACACATTGCCAAAAAAAAAAACCTTGCTCAAAAAACATCTGTTTAGCAATGACATTCTTGCCAGCCAGTCTGCCCCCTCTCAGGGCAGCTGACAAATGCTCTATCCACGCTTTATATTACATGTGTGCTAATGAAGCAATTGGAAACACATGAACAAAGTTCAGTCGCTAGTTTGGGTGAACTTGCAACTGGTCACACCTGGTAAGGATGTCCTTAAATTAATAACCCCAAAAAAAAACATGCTCTATGAGCATGCTCAGATACATGCAAGTGATTTTCACCCACAAAAAGCAACCTCAAAAATCTAAGTCCCTGGGCATGCTCAGTTCAGCAGACATGCAGAAACATAAACAAAGCTGCAATGGCGGCTGAAAGCATGAGATCTGTGTTTTTTCCCCTGAACTCACGCTTTCCAGCCTGAAGGGGAGGTCTTATTGATTTATTACGTAACAAAAATAAATAATAATAATTAAAACGCCCCTGTCCCTAGTAGCTCGCAGTCATAAGCGAACACGCATGTAAGTCTCGCCCACATATGTAAATGCCGTTCAAACCACACATGTGAGGTATCATAGCGTGCGTTAGAGCGAGAGCAATACTTTTAGCACTAGACCTCCTCTGTAACTCTAAACTGGTAACCTGTAGAAAAAAAACAAGTGACGCCTATGGAGATTTTAAAGTACAGAAGTTTGGCGCCATTCCATGAGTGTGTGCAATATTAAAGCGTGACATGTTAGGTTTCTATTTACTCGGCGTAACTTCATCTTTCACATTATCGCCAAAAATTGGGCTAACTTTACTGTTTTGTTATTTTTTAACTACTTGAGCCCCGGACCATATTACTGGTCAATGCCCGGGCCAGTTTTTGCGATTCGGCACTGGGTCGTTTTAACTGACAATTGCGCGGTCGTGCGACGTGGCGCCCAAACAAAATTGGCGACCTTTTTTCCCCCCCACAAATAGAGCTTTTTTCCGCCAGGTGAATTGGGTAGGGGTACGATGTACCCCATACTCATTCACATAGGGTGGGGGGCCGGAATCTGGGGGCCACCTTATTAAAGGGGACTCCCAGATTCCGATTAGCCCCCGCATACCCCGACAACCAACGGCCAGGGTTGTCGGGAAGAGGCTCTTGTCCCTATCGACATGGGGACAAGAGTGCTTTGGGGGTGGGGGTGCAGTGCCCCCTCCCCCAAAGCACACACTCCCCCCATGTCGAGGGCATGCAGTCTGGTACGGCTCAGGAGGGGGGGTGCTCGTTCGCCCCCCACACCCATTCCTGTCTGGCCAGACTGCGTGCTTGGTATAAGGGCTTGGTCTGGATCTGGGGGGAACCCCACGCTGTTTTTTCGGCGTAGGTTTAACCCCTCACGTTCCAGACCAAGCATAAGAGCCTAATTTACTCCTGGAGGGGAACCCACGCCGGATTTTGTTTTGAAATATGGCGCGGAGTTCCCCTAAATGGTCAGCGCAAGCCGAAAACAGGTCGGGGATTCACGTGCGCCGCTTCACGTAGCGCAATTACGGGTACGCAGCTTGGTATTTACCAATATTTTCCAGTCGTACTGACAAGGCGCACGTGAATCCCCGAAAATGCCGACCATGCATGCCCAGTATGCAAATGAACCTCCCGAGGTTTATGCGTACTGTGCAAGCGTAATGCGATTGGTTCCCAAAAATCACTTTCAATTCGGCCCGCAACACTTACTCAAACACATGTCACTACACTTCCCCACACCCCCCCCAATAAACTCCCGCCCAAATCCCCTCTATTTACATTACTAAATGCCGTGCGCCAGGTCTATACAGGCGCCCCAATGCGCCCTCTCCTGGGTGCACTAGGCATTTTAGTAAATAAAGAAATGCACTGCACTGCCGGCGTATTTCATTAGTAAATGTCAAACAGGCCGATACTCCTGCCTGTGCGCCGTGAGTCATGGCACAGAGGCTCGGTAAATCAGCCCCATTGTTTCTGTCATATCATACGACAATACCGCATTATGGCCACTAGATGGAGCCAAGGAAATCAGAGTATGAAATAAAATACATCCAATATTCATCATGGCCGCTCACATTCATTCAACCATTTTTATTAAGTGTTTGTGAAATCTTCCACCCCAAAATGTACTCAGCCAATGAGAGGTCATGACTCCATTTTTATTTTTCTCCTGCTATCAATGGCCAACAATGTACAACACTTCATCCATGTCTTTGGTGATCTCTGATCTCCTTATGAAGTGTTTCTTACATGATGAAGATCAGCCATGGAGTATATCTGAGGTGTATATCAGGGTGTGCTTCTTCCCCTTATGTCCAGCAATATTCATATAGAAGACATTTCCCGCACTCACTAATACACCTCGAGAGTTGTGTGGGACCCCTGATGTACAGGAAGATAGGACTTCAGTGAGGAGCAATTCCCTCACTCAGGACAGGAAAGTGGCTTCTCCCCCGTGTGAGATCTCTGATGTCGGTAAAGGCTGGACTTCTGTGAAAAACATTTCCCGCACTCAGGACAGGAATGCAGCTGCTCCCCAGTGTGAGATCTCTGATGTGTGGAAAGACTGGTCTTCTCTGAAAAACATTTCCCGCACTCAGGACAGGAATACGGCTTTTCCCCCGTGTGAGATCTCCGATGTTTGTAAAGATTGGACCATGCTGAAAAACATTTTCCGCACTCAGGACAGGAATGCGGCTTCTCCCCCGTGTGAGATCTCTGATGTGTGGAAAGATTGGACTTCTCTGAAAAACATTTCCCACACTCAGGACAGGAATACGGCTTCTCCCCCGTGTGAGATCTCTGATGTCTGGAAAGACTGGACTTCTCTGGAAAACATTTCCCGCACTCACGACAGGAATACGGCATCTCCCCCGTGTGAGATCTCTGATGTCTGGAAAGACTGGACTTCTCTGAAAAACATTTCCCGCACTCAGGACAGGAATGTGGCTTCTCCCCCGTGTGAGATCTCTGATGTGTGTGAAGATTTGACTTTACTGAAAAACATTTCCCGCACTCAGGACAGGAATACGGCTTCTCCCCTGTGTGAGATCTCTGATGTGTGGAAAGATGGGACTTATGTAAAAAACATTTCCCGCACTCAGGACAGGAATACGGCTTCTCCTTTTCCGTGTGAGATCTCTGGTGTGTGACAAGCTCTGATTTTTGTGCAAAACATTTCCCGCACTCAGAACAGGAATACGGCTTCTCCCCTGTGTGAGATCTTATATGCACACTATGACTGGATTTAGAAGGGAAACACTTCCCGCACTCAGTACAGGAAAACCTCTTATCTGTTGGAAGGACGGAACCGTCCCACACAGTCTGAGGTTCCTCAGGATAAGAGGAATATGATGGTCCGGCACCGTCCCGCACAGTCTGAGGTTCCTCCGGATAAGAGGAATACGATGGTCTGGCACCGTCCCGCACAGTCTGAGGTTCCTCAGGATAAGAGGAATACGATGGTCCGGCACCGTCCCGCACAGTCTGAGGTTCCTCAGGATAAGAGGAATACGATGGTCCGGCACTGTCCCGCACAGTCTGAGGTTCCTCAGGATAAGAGGAATACGATGGTCCAGCACCATCCCGCACAGTCTGAGATTCCTCAGGATAAAAGGAATACGATGGTCCGGCACTGTCCCGCACAGTCTGAGGTTCCTCAGGATAAGAGGAATACGATGGTCCGGCACCATCCCGCATAGTCTGAGGTTCCTCAGGATAAGAGGAATACGATGGTCCGGCACCGTCCCGCACAGTCTGAGGTTCCTCAGGATAAGAGGAATACGATGGTCCGGCACCGTCCCGCACAGTCTGAGGTTCCTCAGGATAAGAGGAATACGATGGTCCGGCACCGTCCCGCACAGTCTGAGGTTCCTCAGGATAAGAGGAATACGATGGTCCATCTACACTGTGTGGTGTCGGGTGGACATTTGAGGTAGTCGGGTTTTCTCCTGGACTATACTGTGTGATGTCCTCATCTTCTACTTTACAGTCTGGAGACAAAGTGAGACAATCCTCTGAGGTTTTCCTCATCTCCTGTCCATCTACTAAAATAGAAATACAAAGATTATTACTAGACATGAGCTGATTGGTTCCCTAAACCAGGACTCCGCCCACATCTGATCTCCTACCAGTTAATTTCTTTATTCATGGACCTTAGTCAGAGAGTGAGGAAACGAGAACTGTCTTTTATAAGAGTGACAGTGATGAGGGGATTATAGGACGAGTGTCCCATCCCCCCTCTATCACTCATTGCCATCTTCCCAACACAAGAAGTCCTGCACTTCCTTATTTAGTCCATGATTTAGTCATGAATAACAGCGGGGCTGAGCCCCACCAGAGGTCAGAGAGTGAGGATGGGGGGAGGACAACCAAGATGAAGACTGGACTGATCCTGAAGACCCCCATCATTGGGTTATTGACTCCTCCCCCTCATTATCACTTTCTGTTTAAAGCGGATCTCCACCCTAAAGTGAAGATCCGCTGATCGGAACCCTCCCCCCCTCCGGCGTCACATTTGACACCTTTCAGGGGGGAGGGGGGTGCAGATACCTGTCTAAAGACAGGTATCCGCACCCACTTCCGGCCCGCAGTCTCGGGCAAAAGACGGGCTTTTCCCGTTGTGTGCTGGGAACTCTCAGCTCCCAGCACACAGCGGGAGCCAATCGCGGGCGCAGCGCGACTCGCGCATGCGCCGTAGGGAACCGGGCAGTGAAGCCGGAGCGCTTCACTTCCTGGTTCCCTCGCCGTGGATGGAGGGGGGAGCAGCAGGGTGACGAGCGATCGCTCATCCTCTGCTGCGGACGCCGCTGGACTCCAGGACAGGTAAGTGTCCTAATATTAAAAGTCAGCAGCTGCAGTATTTGTTGCTGCTGGCTTTTAATATTCATTTATGGTGAACCATCCGCTTTAAGGTTCAAAAGTCATAGGATGTTATCACATTATTATCACCATGTAAGAGTCTGAGCTCCAATCACATCATCAGATATAAAATGTCCAGCTGGTAGGAAATGGGTGCAAAAGAAGTCATGTAATGTACAACTTTTTATATAGGATACAACAGTTAGGATTTTATAGTATCAGAATAATGTAATGTACAAAGTAGGGCCAGATTCTCAGAAGAGATACGCGTCGTATCTCCGTTTCTGGCCCTGTGTATCTATGCGACTGATTCTTAGAATCAGTTACGCATAGATACGGCATAGATCCGACTGGCGTAAGTCACTTACACCGTCGGATCTTAGATGTAATTCTACGCTGGCCGCTAGGTGGCGTTCCCGTCGATTTCTGCGTTGAATATGCAAATGAGCATGACACGCCGATTCCCGAACGAATTTGCGCACCGCCGACGTAGTTTGCGTACGCGTAAGGTTACCCCTGCTATATGAGGGGTAACCCTGCGTAGGTCCGGCGTACACGTCGTTTACGTAACTCGTCGCGAATAGGGCTGTACGTTAATTACGTTGCCGTCAAAATCAATGTATTTGCGCCGTACTATGGAGCAAGCGCAGTGGGCTACGTTTCCGGCCGGCGCATGCGCAGTTCGTTCGGTGTGGGGGCGCGCTTAATTTAAATACAGCACGCCCCTCTCCTTCCCGATTTGCATTACGCGGCCGTACGCCGTCACATTTACGATACGCGACGCAAATTACGAAGCAAGTGCTTTGAGAATACAGCACTTGCCCAGAAAAAAAGCTATTGTACGAGAAACTGGCCCATAGAGTATATAGTGCAGGGGTCAGAAGTATGTAATGTACAACATAGAGGGCCAGATTCAGAAAAGATCTGTATCTGTAGATACACCGGCGTAATTTGAATTTCCCGCCGGCGTGTCATTGTTTTCTATCCAGAAAACATGATATGCCGGATTTCCACTAAGATCCGACTGGCGTATGTCACTTACACCGTCGGATCTTAAATGTAATGTTACGCCGGCCGCTAGGTGGCGTTTACGTAGATCTTTTAATTTGCCTATGCAAATGAGCCTTATACGCCGATTCCCAAACGTTTTTGCGCTGCCTCGTCGTCTTTTACGTTGTTTCCGTAAGCGTAAGGTTACCCCTGCTATATCAGGTGTAAGTTTACGTCGGTCCGTCGTATGCCATGGCCTCCGTGTTTTTCCGTCGGTTACGTTGTTTTACTAAGTCGTTCGTGAATAGGGATTTATGTAAACGACGCTCACGTCGGCTTCATCGACGTTTTCCGACGCGAGTTGGAGCACTGGGCTTTTTTCCCGGCCGGCGCATGCGCAGTTTGATCGGCGCGGGGGCGCACTTCATTTAAATACAAGCCGCCCCCTTTGATTTACGCGGCCTTACGCCGGGCCATTTACACTACGCCGCCGCAACTTACAGGGCAAGTGCTTAAAGTGGAGTTCCACCCTTAAATTAACTTTACATCAATAGTTCTAAAAAAATATCATTATTCCTTTATGGAAAAAAAAAAAATTTTTACATGCCTTTAAACTCTTGTTGCTAGGCAGATTAGAAAAACTGCCTACTTCCTATTCCGCGGTTCTAAAGTAGGTCAGCTACACCGCACAGACTCCTGGGAATGTAGTGGGTGTAACTTTCCAGGAGTCTGTGCCTCCCCTGTCTGGAAGAATCGTGGACAATACAGGCACTGTTTACACCCCCCCCCAGGCAAACCCCCCCCCCGCGATTTGCGGCACCCCCCTCCCCCGCGATTTGCGCCCCCCAGCGATTCGTGGCACCCCCCCTCCCCGCAATTTGCACCCCCCCACGATCGGTGCAGTGTGCTGCGATCGGTGTGGTTTGCTGGGATCTAAATGCTGTAACAACCTAACAAAACGGACCTTAGTTTACAGACTAACTTTACTAGAATACATCAAGCTTGTGTATTACAGGGGTATTTATATTTAAAAAGTGAAATTGTGTCCGGAACTCCGCTTTAAGAAAATACGGCACTTGCTCTTTTAAGTTGCGGTGGCGTAGTGTAAATGGCATACGCTATGACGGCGTGGGCTGTGAATCTGGCCCAGAGTATATAGTGTAGGGGTCAGGAGTATGTAATGTACAATATTAATTATACAGTGTAAGGGTCAGGACTCGTGATATTGGTATTCAGTAATCAGTGGTGGATGAAATGATTACACGAGACAAGTTGCAGAGATCCCACACCGCTCCCTCCCATCTCCTGAGACTGCACTCAGTGACTTGGGTCTGAGACTATACAGACATATCCCTCCACCCGGCACAGCCAGCAAATAACAGAGCAAGTAACCCGGGAGAATTGTTCTGTCAGAGATCTTGCCATACTCGGTATGGGGCAGAAGACCCAAGGTACATACCCCAGGTGCCCAGATCTAGTAATATCTATGGGGGGAAATCAACATTTTGCTGCCAGCTGAACCCCAGAATCTCCATAGATCCATCCTAGAGACATGAACTGTGTCTGCAGCACAGAGAAGGAAGATTATCCCAGAGAAATACAGGAATACAGGATGGGGAACACAGCTCAGGAAAGTGACCAGGGGATTACAGGCTGATATCACCCAGTCCCCGCCCTACTCTGGACCAATCAGTGAGCAGTATGGGTGGAGGAATGGATTTAGTGTTAATGACCCACCTGTGCTGATCTCTGTAGGAGTGTCCTCCTCTATAAATGTCCCCGTTATTCCATCCTCCTCCATAGACTGCTGATCATCCCTCACATACGTCTCTTCTTCTTCTGATTTCACCTCAAATTCTATATCGATTGGATCTCCACTCTAAACCAAGAGAATGAGAGAGAATATCATCTGTAAGATATAAACTTACATACAAAACCCACACATCATCTCCACCAGTCCAAGTTCTAGATGCTCCGCCCCACCAACCTTTAAATATGGAGGGATGGTGTGACCTTCCTGTGTGGAATCCCGGAAATACAGAGGACGGGGACATCTCTCTGGGGGGTTCCTGGTTTTAGGTGGCTCCATCATATCCTTGTGTCCTTCTGATAACTCCTCCATCACTCCATACTCCTCCTCCTCCTCCATCACTCCATACTCCTCCTCCTCCTCCTCCATCACTCCATACTCCTCATCCTCCTCTTTATACTCTTCTTTAACATCAATATTATCACCCCCGAGGTTTCCACTCTGAAAGATGTAATAAAACATTTATTGTAATAAGAAGAATTCAGCGCTGGAAAAATAAAACGAATACAAAGTGAAAGATGCAAGCCAGCACTACGGATAAATTCACAACAAAATTCCAAAGCAAATATAAAAGAAAACAGTGCAGTGCAAAAAATTCTATACTAAAAAGACTCAATTCCTAAACAGAAAAAATCCACAGGGCAGATTCTCGTACGGCGGCGTAAGTACGAGCGGGGCGTGGCGTATCCTATTTACGCCACAACTCTGGACGCAAGTGCCGTATTCTCAAAGCACTTGCGTCCTAAGTTAGCGTAAATGGCCCAGCGTAAGCCCGCACAATTCAAATGTGGATGAGGTGGGCGTATTTTATGTAAAAGAATCGTGACCCCACGTTTTTGTTTTGTTTTTGAACTGTGCATGCGCCGTCCGTGGACATATCCCAGTGCGCATGTTTTAAATTACGCCACAAATACTTATTAGTTTCGACGCTGTCCCGACGTCCATACTTAACATTGCGTACGCCGAACCTACGCAAAGTTACCCCTCATAAACCAGGTGTAACTTTACGCAAATGACGTAAAATACGATGACCGGGCACAAATACGGTCGTGAATCGGCGTATCTACCTCATTAGCTTATTCGACGCGGCTAATCGTCAGAAGCGCCCCCTAGCGGCCAGCGTATAATAATTATACGCCGGCGTAGGAGCCTATTTTTTTTAACGTATCTGCCTTTGAGAATCGGTGTAAACATACGCCGGCGCAGATTTGAAATTACGGCGCCGTATCTGGAGATACACCGCCGTAAGAGCTTAGAGAATCCGGCTCCATGTGTGTATGTGAAGAAAAGTCCATATATGTAAGTGAAGAAATATTCAATCGATTCTCAATTGTGCAGTGCAGGTAGGTATAAGTGACCAAAGAGATATCCTCCACCGTGCATAGGATGGCCTCTCACCATACATATTCCACCTTGAATGGTCACTGGGCAAATCTATCGACCACGGGATCCTGATATGACACGTCAAGAGGATGATTGACAACTCAGTGTATATCGCAAGTATCTCTAATCCAGCAGTAAACTCCACCATATAAAAACAAAAAAAGAGGACCCTTGCTCGCTCGCTTCCGCTCTCCCAACACTCCTTTGCTTCTGTTGGATCAGATTGTAGATTGCAACGTCTGATGGTCCAGTCATCCAACGTTCCAGGTTCCAAACTACAGCTATTTGCTGTTCGAGATCCATAAGAACATAACACCAGGCAGGCTGTATGCAAGTTCAAACAGGACTCTTTTAATGGAAACATTCTGCCGGTTTATATACAGTTTACAAGCCTGTCAGTAATCAAAGGAACAATGAAATCTGCACCCCCCTTATAACACATCGGGGCTTCCATACAGATTTTAGAGAGACACTTTGGCACCGGTCTATTTAAAAACACCTAATTACTACACCTGGGGTCACATTCCTTTAGATAATGACATGCTAATTCAATACTCCTGAAAGGAGACTTCTGACCTTCAGAACAATACACAATCTTTTAAGCGTAAACACAGAGCATCTTCACACACACACACACACGCAATGAACTTCAATCACATTCTAAAAGACATTCAGTTGAGGTAATTATCCCCCCAGACGTCTTGTCTCTGACAACAGCTATTCACCTGCAGAACACAATGAAAGATATTACACAAGCCGGCTCACTTGGCATTCCAAGGTCCATGACAGAGGAGATCTAGTGCTCTCTGTTGTGACAATTTATTAGGATAACGCACATTAAAAAGTAACTCGCATGCTGAGGCACTCTGAGACGATGCCAGCTGATGTGGTAAACCTAGCCTATCAGCTGGCATTTGTCTCAGAGTGCCTCAGCATGCGAGTTACTTTTTAATGTGTGTTCTCCTAATAAATTGTCACAACAGAGAGCACTAGATCTCCTCTCTTGTTTTTATATGGTGGAGTTTACTGCTGGATTTGAGATACTTGTGATATACACTGAGTTGTCAATCATCCTCTTGACGTGTCATATCAGGATCCCGTGGTTGATAGATATGCCCAGTGACCATTCAAGGTGGAATATGTAAGATGAGAGGCCATCCTATGCACCCTGGAGGATATCTCTTTGGTCACTTATACCTACCTGCACTGCACAATTGAGAATCGATTGAATTTTTCTTCACTTACATACATTGGGCCGGATTCAGATAACATTTATGTCAGCGTATCTATAGATACGCCGCGTAAATGCTATTCTGCACCGGCGTATCTTTTTTCTGTATTCAGAAAACAAGATACGCCGGATTTCTGCTAAGATACGAGCGGCGTAAGTGTATTACACTGTCGTATCTTAGTTGCATATTTACGCTGGCCACTAGGTGGCGCTTCCATCGATTTACGCGTTGAATAGCGAATGAGCTAGATAAGCCGATTCACGAACGTACTTGCGCCCGGTCGTCGTAGTTTACGTCGTTTGCGTAAGCGTAAGTCCGGCGTAGAGTTACCCCTGCTATATGAGGTGTACGTAATGTTAAGTATGGACGACGGGCTGGCGTATGATTTTCCGTCGTTTGTGTCAAAACGTTCGCGAATATGGCTTTGCGTAAGTTACGTTCACGTCGTTTTCATTGACTATTTGCGACGTGATGTCATGAATGCGCACTGGGATATGTCCACGGACGGTGCATTCGCCGTTCAGAAAAAAACTTTAGTAGCGTGGGTATATGATTCATTTACATGAATCACTCCCCCTACATGCCTATTTTGGATTAGACGCCCTGGCAATTTACGCTGCGCCGCCGCAACTTACGGAGCAAGTGCTTTCCGAATAAGGCACTTGCCCATAAAAGTTGCGGCGGCGTAGCTTAAAGAGCATAGGCTACGCCGCCGGAAAGATACACAATTGTATCTGAATCTGGCCCATGGACTTTTCTTCACTTACATACATGGATTTTTTTCGTTTATTGAGTCTTTAGTATGGAATTTGTTTTCTTTTTTGCACGGCACGGTTTTATTTTATAGTAAAACATTCATTGTAACAAACATGCTGTGTATAGGAGCGTGTCAAGCTGCAGACCAAGATGGCCGCTCGCCTCTAGAACTCCCTGCCACAAGCGGGTCTATATCTCGGCTCACAGCGCACTAGACAGCCACTTTCAACATTGGGGAACAACCAGGCTATGTCCCACAGAAGAAATCAGACACCGGGACCGTGCCGTTTGCAAGAAGAAATCTGTTAGACGACCAGCAAGCATGCACAAGATGGCGCCCGGGAGAACAACCACTCTTCTCTTCCTCCTCACACAGAGCCTTTACCTCCTACAGCCTCAGACCATCTCTCTGACATGGAGGTCTCCTCACAGCATCAAGACAACCCCACAGCTCCTGATAGAGGTAAGAGAGCTGTAGAATCACCTGCACTCTCTCCACAGAAACTTCCCTCAGCTAAGAAGCATCACTGGGAAGACATCCCTGAGTCCGCACTCCAGCAGAGCACACAGCACGCCCAGCTGCCTTCCCTGCTTAAAGGGGTGTTCCGGCAAACAAAAATGAAAAGCCAGCAGCTACACTTACATTCCCGGAAGAGGGAAAGGATACCCGTCTTTCACAGGTATCCTGTCCCCCCCTCCCCCGAAAGGTGCCAATTGTGACCCGGAGGGGGGAGGAATCCGATGAGCGGAAGTTCCACTTTAAGGTGGAGCTTCGCTTTAAGATGCCCCTGCCTCTGAAAACACCATGACAGCTATGTTATTATCCCTCCAGGGTGGTCTGCATTATTAGCTACGCTCCTCAGTGTCCCACCTTACTCACAGAATAGATGGCATTGAAGACCGCACAGATCACCTAGAATCAGTTAGGAGTGATCATAAAAAGCACACGATGAAATGGTGGATGCTCATGAGGAACAGACGGACATGAACTACAAATTGAAGGTTGCAGATTTAGAGGATCGCTCCCGCCGCAATAATTTAAAGATACAAGGAATCCCTGAAGCTGTTAAACCACAAGAGCTCATATCTTCCTTGCGGCAGCTTTTCCTAAAGCTTATCCCAGATCTCACACCTAGAGATTTACTAATGGATGGAGCACACGGGATCCCCAAACCAACACATCTGCCTGACACATTCCCTAGAGACGTGCCAACGAGGATCCATTTTTATCATATCAAAGAACACCTACATAGAGCGGGCAGATCCTCCTATTAGGGGTGCAACAGATTGTCACTGATCCGTGATCCGAACGGGTCACCCCGTTGGATCGGCACACCCTGCGATCCACGGAGCGCTCCGGAGCCTCGGCCTAGGAAAGTCCCCGGCTTCGGCCTAGCTCCGAGCGGTGGCCATCTTGGTACACCCGGCGGCGGCGGCCCTCCTCTCTGTTCACACCCACAGAGGAGGAGCTCGCGCTCGAGGGAAACACACGCCGCTGTCTGAGGATCTGAGGTCTGCACTATGGGGGGGGGTTACTGTCTGAGGTCTGCACTACTGGGGGGGGTTACCGTCTGAGGTCTGCACTACTGGGGGGGGGGGGTTACCGTCTGAGGTCTTCACTACTGGGGGGGGGGGGGGGTTTACCATCTGAGGTCTGCACTACCTGGGGGGGGTTACCGTCTGAGGTCTGCACTACTGGGGGGGGAGGTTACCGTCTGAGGTCTGCACTACTGGGGGGGGGGGGGTACCGTCTGAGGTCTGCACTACTGGGGGGGGGGGGGGGGAGGTCTGCACAACTGGGGGGGGGTTACCGTCTGAGGTCTGCACTACTGGGGGGGGGTTACTGTT